>VYZS01074881.1:37641-79533 GCA_013400695.1 Neodrepanis coruscans
GCCAGGAAAAAACCCACAGGAATAGGGTTTTTTCCAATGTCAAGAGTTGAACTGACTCAGCCAAACCTTGAAGAGTGGCTGTGCCATGAAGAAAAGATCTGGGCTGCCCAGTGTGAGCAGTGGCATTTGATCAGGTGCCCACAAAACCTCANTTGCCTCTTCATTATCTCATGAAAGAAAATTTATATCATACCTCAGAGGGGGCTAAAGCCCTTATGAAACACATTTACACAAGCCTGCATGGGCTTCTGGCTACATACAAAGCAATCTGGGTTCATGGGGAGTGTAAGTCTGCTCTGGCACAGCAGCTTGGTCCAGCCAAACAGTGTGAGATGGTCCTCACCTGGTGCTGTGCTCCCAATCTGCAAAAACTCTACATTTCAAAAGCTACAGAAATTCCAGCCGTGTTTGTTTTCTTTGGGTTCCTTTCTCTAACTAATTAGCTGTTGTGTTTATTGGAAATAGGAGACACATTCTTGACAAAGGTGGAAGTGCTGTGTTTAATGGAGCCCTTCAAAAAGGTTAAAACAGGAGGATTTCTTGAACAAACAAGCCTCACACTGAACTGTAATGTTCAGACTGAAGTGAACACAGGTTCTGGATAGTGGTGGGGACTGTAACATGTGCAGTTTGCATCAGACCTTCTCTAAATAATCATTCAGAGGCTGATGAATATAAAAGAGGCTTGGCTTTTATCAGATTTGATCACAGAAGCGCTCACAGGAAAAAATTATTAAGCATCTACATGAGCAAAACTCTTTGTCTTTTTCAGTTCAATTGCTACTTTCATTTGTCTTTAATAACATGGTATTTGCTCACTCTTAGACAGCCGTTTGCAAGGTTGTTCAGATCGAGGCTAATTTGCGCTTGGCTCTCCCAGAGTGATCACTGAAACTCCTGGTACACACAGTACTTTTCTTGAATGTTAAAGCATTTAAAGCTTTTTTGTTTTCTTTCCCTTGTCCGTGCCTTGAGTAAGTATTTACACCTAGCCCAAGAAAGCACATAAACAAGTTAATATTTCGACTGGGCAATGTTTTACACCTCGTTTTGCAGGTGGAAATGGGACATGGGTAGAGCAGGGCCAGGTTATTTCCAGTAGGTCATTTTCTTGTTCTGGTCAGCCCTTATTTTAGGCCAGCCCTTCCCCACAGAGGTATGTGCAACCACACCACTGTTTCTTGCCTATTTCTGGGGGCTGCTTCTGAGTTTGCATCGCATAAAGCCCAAAGTTATTTTCAACTCGGCTTTGGCCACAGAGCAAAAGCAAGGGCTCTCTTCATCCTCTGCCTCTTACAGGGGCACCAACTTAGAAGTCCCACACAGAGAAAAATGTCACAGGTGGGTCAAGGGCCTGTCTGATCTGAGATCACCCACAACAGGACAGAGACTCATCTGATATTTGCAGTTTCTCAGCACACAAAGGAGAAAATCATCCAGTGTCACATGTCACTTTGACTCCCTGGGCACCAGCCCTGTGAGTATCGGGGGATGATCTGCAGCTGCAGATCAGCTCTTGAGTTGATTTTTTTATTTTTACCAGAGGATACAAGGCTGCTTCTGAGTGGTAAATCTGTGGTGGGGGTTGTGGACACCCTAACAGCAGGTCTCTTTCTTCCTGCCTTGCTGTGAGTGATAAGAAAGCCCCAAGCCAGAAGGATCACTGCATTTTCTCCTCCAAACTTCAGGATACATCAGACCCCATCTGTTTGAGGTCCAGCACCCAGGAACTGAGAGCATCATCAGAAAATGCTCTACCTGGATCCCAGGAGATGGAGTGTGGTCCCCTCCCTGGAGCGGTTTATTACTTTAATGTTTAGGAAAAAAGCACAAATCCTCTTTCCTGGCAGGAGTCTGTAGAGCCTTGCCCTCCAGCACCAGTTCTTGCTATGCCTTCTCTGATAGATTAAAGACATATTTAATACCTGTTTTTGTTTTGGTTTAGTTCAAGAGAAGGTACTTATGAGCCATAACGTCCTCTCAATCTTCTTTTTGATAAGCTAAGCAGCTTGGGCTGTGTAAGTCTCTCATAAGCCATTTCTTCCAGCCCTTGTATGATTTTTTGTGGCTGTTTTTGGCACTTTCCTCAATTTTTCAACTTCCTTCTGAAAACGTGGGCATCAGAACAGTACTCTGTGTTCCAGCACTGGGCTCAGCAGCTCAGACGCTGTCTAATCAGCAGGACCATTTCCAGTGTCAGTGCCTCGGAGGAGGGAGAGGGGGAGGGAGGAGGAATCCTTGGCAGCAAGCTGTGCTTCATTGAGGGCCCTCTGCTTTGGGATTCACACTCTTTTCCCAGCTACAGAAACCAGCCTCTGTTAGAGCACATCTGTTTTCACAAGCTGTCTCCTCTAAGTGGAAGAAGACCTCATCTTGTACCCTCCAGGACTCCTGATTGGGCTACCCTGGGCGTCTGTTGGTTTTGTTTCCTTCTACATCGTGCAAAAATATATATATATGGAAGGCCTGACAGTCACATTTCACAAGTCTTAAAAATCAACATTCTGGCTTAGCCCAGCTCTCCTCTCCCTCCTGGCTCTGTAAGAGGTAAGCCTGAACAGCCCTGAGTGTCAGGTCTCTGGCCCGAGGCAAATTTCTGCCCATCTGCGTGGAGGCTGCACAGCTCACAACCGAACACAAAGTTATTTATAGCAATTCCCATGTCCTCAGCAGCTCTTTCTTTCGAGGATGGTGTCACTGATGCTTTACTGCCCCTGTCAACATGCCAGGGCTGAGCTCTCACACCAGTTTCAAGCCATCCAGGCGCAATCCTGGCAGCATGGGAACAGATGACTGTGTGGTTGTTGGCATCCCTGTGCCCATCAGGGAGTCAGGGAGTACAAAGGTGTCAGTGCAAGCCATCTGCAGCAACAGCCTCTCTGTTTCTTGCTGCTCAGGCAGGGTTTCTCATTACAGATGGACAAAATCACAAGGTCCTGTGCTTCACTTTTGGCCTCGTTGCGCTTCTCCAGCTTCCCCAAGAATCTCGCCTTTCCCCAGACTCTGGGTAAAATAGATGTCATTGATAAATGCTCTTCTTATTCCCTCAGCCTAAGACTTCCAGGCTACCATGCAGAAAATCAGGCTTTCCACAATGCTACATATTTAATCAGTGCATGAAAAGGCAACTCATCCAGAAGGACAAGCAGAGAAGTTCCTCCCAACTTCATGCTCATGGCTGCACCCACAGAGAAGGCTGTATGGCTTTGCAAAGCCATAGATCACACCAGCAAAGCAAGTGAAGTAATGTCTTATTACAAGAGCCAGGCTTTTCCAGTGCTTTCCTAGAATGGAAAACACTTTCAAATTTAGTTTCCTGAACACCACCCTATTCATTAGTAAAGTCATGGATCACCTTCCACTGCCCACCATCAGGCAGCTGCTTTTCCGTAAGAGCTTTTTCTTTTTTCACAGTGGTCTTATTCTTTCAGTGTAGAAATAAGGCCTAAAATAGCATGTTTTGGAATAAGTTCCTTTCCCAGTTATGTGAATGTAAACTTCAGGTTTCTCCCCCTCGATGCCTTTGCTATTCATTCTATGTTTCCAATGGAGCAACCAAACCAAGAGGGGACTCTCAGCCCCTCGTCTGCATGAAATGAGAGCTGTTGCTGAGACCTGCCAGGAGAGCCACACATTTCAGTGATTGCTAATCACGGAACAAGTGAGGGAATACATCAGATCCAGCCAGCTACTAGCATGGTCACCAAAGGAAACATTGAAGAAATAGACCAAAAATGGAAAAAACTTTAGGAATTAATCCAGATTTTAGTGCAGGTTTGATATACACAGTTGTGAGTGAAGGCTCTACCCACTGGAGCAATGTGAGATTTTCTTTTTTCGTCTCATTTTCTCTGGATTTATGCAGCTGAGAAACGTGTCCCTGGTGCTTAGTACCCAAAGGTGTTCTGGGAACAATAGCAGCCTGGGCTGGATTCAAGATATGCCCAGAAAAAACATCACTCATCACTGCTAGACATTTTTATGGACCTTCTCAACTTATCCCTTGAGTGTCTTACAAATATTAACATATGAATCCTCTCGCTTCCTTCCTCTAAGAGGCTGTTATTGCCTAGAGTTTCGAAGTAAGGAAACTAAGGCTGAGAGGTGAATAGACTGGCCAAGATCACATAGGAAACGTGTGATCTTTGTGGCCTGGACACTCCTGGCCAACAAAACCTTAACCTGGCTTCTTGCCCACGGCAAGAAAGCGGAAAGGTTTGAGTCACACTTCTAAGGGAGAGTTTCCACCCTGTCACAGAGGAGCAGCTTTACTGGCCCATGCTTGGAGCTGCACAGGGTTGGTGTGACACCATCCCTGCAGAGGATGGTGGGACTTGAATCCCATGGCCACATGGCAGCATGACAGCTTTCCCCATGCAGGCATCCCAGAGCAGTTTTCTTAGGAGTAGGGTGGAGAATTCTGCACTTTTATTTTATTTGATTTTCATTAGAACTATTATAAAGGCAGGTGCCTGTGTCCTGTCCTATCCAGCTGGATAAAATTCAAAGGCAACCCAATAAACCCCTCTGCATACTCCACAATGCCTTTGCTTTGTTTCAATCTGGCAATGGTTTAAAGTTCAGTATTTCGGGCTCTGCTCCGGCTTCTTCCCTGAGACAACAGTGAAAATGGCAGCACTTAGAGGAATTACTGTCTGGAGCACAAACTTGGGCTGTATGATTTTCATTAGCACTAACAAGCATTAAGCAGCTTAGGAAAATGACTGTATCTCCAAGTATTCATCCCAAACCAACATACTGGGGGAACAAGGGGCTCTGCAGCCCTGGCTGCCTCAGCTTTGCAAAGGGACTTAACTCTCCTGGGGTTCTTCTCTTGGTTTGTTTTGGTGATGGTGACATTTCATAACAAGCTGTGTAGAATTTGGAGTCTGCTTTCCCAGCTCCCCTAGTCATGTCAGAAATCTGGTTTTTATTTAAATAAGCCCATGGATCCTGAAGCTGTAAACCGTGTGCAATGCATCTCTTTGGTTTTTAAGATGATTTTGTGAGTCTCTCATCCCTGCAAAGAACATTGAAAAAGTGAGAAGTGCCACACAGCCCAGCCCTATGTAGTGCAGTCAGCCAGGCTGATGGAGATGCTTTTTCCCCAGTTAATCTCAAGATGCTGTGAAGCCTGGCTTATGATTTTGTTGTGGTTCAAAGCTTCTGGAAGAAGGAAGGCAGAAATAGTCCTGTGAGTTGGCTTCTGGTGAAGTTGGAGAGATGATAGGATGCTTAAATTAAACACCCAGCACTGGGCAGGTCCCAGGTGCAGCAGCAGAGGCTGTTTCTCTGCCCTTGACCATGCCCACATCTGCTCCTGCCTGCAGAGGAAGGGCCAGATGCTGCCCTTGCCACAGAGCTGAGACAAAGATGCTCTGCTGACCCTGCAGCTCTCAGCCATCTGCCATCCTTTTCCTGCAATGAAAAGCCTGTCCCTGCCCCATGGAGAAAAGTCCTCAGGGAGTCACCTGCCTGCAGCTTGCCTGACTTTTGCAGGTGGAGGTGGAGGTACCAAGGAGACAACTGGAATGAGTGGGAGAGAAAGGGAGGTGAGGCTCATCTTCTGATCACTACACTTGGTCCACAATTCTTGCACATCCTTCTACATGCATTCAGGGGTCCCATAAATTTATTAATTGAGCTGAATAGATTGAATTTCTTTCTTCCCATGTGATCAGCACCTGTGGCAGAAATTCCCTCTGGTGCTGCTGCCCATCCCATCATCACTGCCAGCCCTTGCCTCACGCTCAGGGTGAGAGGTGATTCATGGTCTCCACCATGCTCCACCTCCACTAGATCCCCAGAGAAAACCTGCTGAGCTCTGCGTGTCTGGGGTGGTTCTTGTGTGCAGCTCCTCTCTGGCAGCAGCTGCTGCTGTTGGTGTTCACTGGCAGCTGCAGCTCACGCTGGAGTCCCAAGGAATGAGGCCATTGCACCTCGCAGAGCAGTGTGGCAACTACTGGAATGGTTTTATTCTCTCTGTAGCCAAGCAAGCAAGAGGCAATAAATAACATCTCCATCCAGGGAAAAGGCAGACTTTATATGTAACAGGGGAATCCAGACACAGTGGTGAGTAGGACTGGCTTCTGAGGCAAGGCTGAAGAAATGAATAATAACACATAGGTCTTTGCTAAATGGCAGCCATGAGAGGCAGGACTTGAATCTATATGTTTTTCAAGAGCATATCCTAAGATGAAGGGTATTTAGTGACAGGCCAAGGGGACAGCAGTCGAGAAACTGATGGTTTTTCAATCTGTCTTAGTATAAAAAAAAATAAAGTTCATGTAGATATACTGGAAGTGATAAAATACCAAGTGAGGAAATGCCTGAAGAGTCTGAACACAGGCAAAGGAGTTAGGATGGAAACAGTAAGTTTGCCTTTGTGGTGAGTGGCAGTGGGTGGCTTATCACAGGGCTTTGATTAGTCATGTTAAAGCAATACCAAAGAAACAAAGACCAGAGCTCCAGGCTGGATGCATTCTACAACAACTTCCCTCCATGAAAAATTGGTTTAGTATAAAGTATTGACTGAAGGTGAGGGATGGAGACAGGAAGACACTGTAATCTTACGAGGGAGGAGCAAGCAGTGGGTTTTGCTGTCAAAGTATGCAATTTCCAGCTGTGCTGCCGATGTTTACATGCCCTCAAACTATTCACTCCAATTCTTCACCTCGTTTTCCACATGTATAATGAGGGTGATGATGCCACCTTCACAAAGCTCTGCAGAAACAGGATCTGTGCTGTGTAGAGCTCACGCTCTCTGGGGCAGAGCAAGCAGAAATGCTGCTCTGCCCTCCATACACACTGAGGGGTCATTTGGAAAAGGCAAAATCATGAAGCAGCAAGCATGGAAGAGAGAGAAATCCAATGCAACACATTTTTAAGACAAATATTTGACTTGTAGAAACCATCAGAGGATGTTTAATGATGGATTGAACACATCGTCTGTCCCATGCTGATCAAAAACCTGAAAAAGCTCTAATCAAGTGCTTGTGAGCACTTTTTTCCTACTGTAAAAAATGGAATTTAATTAAAAATTGAGAGACAGAGTCTCATCTGACTCAGTGGGACCTTGGCCCCTGCCACGCAGAGCACTTGAGGACATATTTTAAGTCCCAGCTGATGACTCTGAGGAATCAGTTACTGGCTGGCTCCAGGATGGATTCCCCATTATGTTTAAAGGTTGCACTGTTGGGGGATGGATTTAAGCACATGCTTAATACTAAGCATGTGCCAAGTATCTTGTTAATTGAGTTTTTTTCTGAGAAGGTGCTGGTGTTATTGTTTCTCTTTGGAAGCTGTTCCTGTGCACATGTAAGCAGACAGATCACAACAGTCTGGAAAAGCATAGCATTTTGAAATGCTTTTCCAGACTGTAAATTCAGGGCAAGTTTACTTGGTTTGCACATTTTGGCACTTGTGAATATAAAATTCTCCCCTTTCTATTTTCCTCTGCTTTCCACTTTGAGCAATATCAATATCAAGCTGCTCATGGACTGAGCTCTCCAGTCCTTGGGCAAAAGAAGTCCATAAGTGAGTAAAGGTATTTGCTCAGGGCAGAGTTTGGCCCAGCACATTTTCACGTATCTGTAGGTGTGCTGTTTCTGGAGCCAGGATGGGTCCAAATTTTTCCCAAGCATCTTGAAGCACCAGCCCTGGGATGACAGTGAGTGATGGTAGATGGTCCTGTGTTCATTCTGATGCTGGAAAACCCCTTCCAGGATGTTCAATGGCTCATACCTGTCAGAGGGGGCATCAAACTGCTAAGAAGGAGATAAATGGAATTTATAACTTGGACTCAATCTCATGAGCAAAGGATCAGCTGTTGTGCCAGAGAAGACCTCTAGGAACCTACGGACAAACAAGCTGTGGGAGACGTGGCAAAAGCTGCAGGGATTTCTCCCCTGGGTGGTGATATTGATGCCCTGAAGGATGGTTTACTCTACTGTCTTGTCCTTGGGATGATTTCAATGCAGCCCTTGTCTGTTTGTCAAAGATGTTTTTAAATCCCATTTGTTCTGCACATATCCAGTGGTTCTGGGACACAGGGTGGGATCCCAGCCCGTGTTTAAGGGGTCTAATTAGCAAATCAGACCACCCCTCCCATGCCTTCTTCCTGCTCAGCCTGGTACTCTTCCCCTCATGACCTGTGCTGCTGCTGAGCCCAACACTCAGACCCAAAACCTGTCACCACTGCCTTTTCATGAGGGACACTGAAATGACCTGCTTAATGGGGAGTGTTGTAATTAACGCTGTCTGTGCACTGCTGAAATGTTAACGCTTCTATTAACTCACTTTTTGACTCGCTTTTAACACCACAGGTGGCTTTTCAAGAGCTCAGGCTTGATTTAAGTCATAACCACTGCTTATTGCTTTAATTATGTAAATGGACAAAGCAAAGGAGCACATTTCTGGACTCAGACTCCCATGAAAAGCATGAGGAAGACATGAGGGAGGCATGATTTTATTTTCTGAGCAGAAATATGGAGATCAGGAAGAGGACTGGGTATGGATGACTCTCCACAGCCTGGCTTGGACCTTCCCCAAAGATTTACCGTGGTCATAAAGGGAATCCACAACTCAGCATTTTCTAGCAGCGTTAAATTGTACCTGTGGTGGAGCTGGGGCATGAAATACAGAAAAACAGAAGTACAGAAATAACCTCACCCTTCAGCTCAGGGCAGAGGGCTGTGACCCAGCTCTGCCCTCACTGTTGATGACAAAACCTGAATCCCACCAGGCTGGAAAACTGACAAGGTGCAGGACCTCAGCTCCAGCCCCTGGACATGAACAGGAGCCTCCTCTGGGTCCATCTACAGGAAGATAACTGGTCCCAAATCCCAGCCAGGAGGAAACAAGTCCTCTGCCATGTCAACAATCCCTTACATTACCTATCTAAATTTAGCACTGGAATTGCAGGGAAGGCAGTTTAGCAAGGAGGAGCAGAGCAGAGCAGGCAGGGTTCCACACCCTGCTCCCCCAGCAAAGGCCAAGGGAAAGGGACATGTTTTCACTCTGTATCTCAGGCCTGCTGCCATGAAAGAAGGTGTAAGACTGCCTCACCCTCTTCTCAAGCACAATATTCAGCTTTTCTGCAGGGTCTCCTCACTTTTCAAGGTCTGAGACTGGAACAGGGAAGGCCAGTGCAAGCACAGAGCAAACCCCTCTGTGCACAGGAGGGGAGCAGGATCCATGAGCACACTGATAGATGTGCCTGGCTTCCACCTCAGTAGCCAGGGACTACATAGAGAGGCTGGAAGATGGGAGACTCCTGTGTGGCCATCACCACCTCTGATCCCACCATTCCAGTGCCCCAGGATATGATTTTCCTACCCCCTCAGTGCCCACGTGTTTGCATCCAGCCCTTGGTTTCCATCACAGATCTCTGATTCGCAGCAAGAGTAACCTCACTGCCTGCTCCAGAGGCATTTCACAGCTTCTCCAGAGCCTCCCACAGCACATTCCCCTCCATCCCCCCTCCCCTTCACTCTTCCTCCAGCCCTGGCCTTTGAGGGAAAGCCTTTCCCCACTGTTTTTATCTGCATACCATTCATGGCACTCAGCCCTTGTGCTGTCAAGCAAAACTGTGAGGAATGAACAGGGTGATAAAGCAGTCGGAGCCAAAGCATGGAGGCCACAAACCCCCTGGTTATATTTTGGAGCCATAAATTACACCCTTCAGCCACTGGTTAAATAGGTCATTAAAAAGCAAAAACACTGGAAAAATACTCAAAAAGCAGCACCCCTTCAGCTCCCTCCTCCCTCACTGCAAGGGACACAAATCACAATCCCCCTTACCTGTGTGCTGGGATGTGGTCATTCATGCCAGGTATTTTTGGTATGGCCTCAACTATGGCTGTAAATCTTTATTACTCTGGCTGAGCTGACACCCTGCCAGAAAAATTTGTTATGGGATAAACTGAGTGACCCCAGGGTGGGAATATGGGGCAGGAAGCTGGGGGGTGGCAGAGGCTGCGTGTGGCACATTGGCTGCACCTGGAAAATATCTGTGTGTTCTCAGATCCATTTCCATAGTTGCTTCCAAGGTAAGGCACTGCCATACTCAGAAAAGTACCATCCCCTGAACACAGATATGGGGGAAGAAGTGATGAGCAGGTCCTTCGAGCTAATACAGGTAAGCACCAGAAAAGGCTGGTCCATGGGTACAGGCTGGTACTTTCCAGTAAGTTAGAGCTTATAAATCATTTTGACAAAATAATTAAAGCATGTATATGCTGTGATTTATAATACTGCCTCTCCCTGTAATACCCTAGACCATAGTGCTGCTGGATACAATGATGGATAAAACCAGGGGAAAACCAGTGTGAGGTACAGCTGAAAAGGCTGTTCTTGCCCTTGCAACGTGAAGACTCAAATCCCAAATGACTTCAGATTAAAGGTGCTACTCAGAATCAACGCTGCTGTAGGTTAGGTAACTCAATTTCAGCTGAGGTCGGCTGAGATCAGAGACTCCATCACGAGTCAAAGAGTTGGGCTCGTTGCCTGACTGCATCCTCCATGCTCTTTAAATGGGAATTGTGAGGAAGACAGAATAAAAACTGAAGGCACGAACGGTTACCTTCTTAGAGCCACAGAGTATTAAACTAGAGAGAATTCCTGTGTCAGAGGCAATTACACAAGTGCATGTGTGGATTGAGAGCTGAGCCTGACCTACAGCTCTCAGTGATGGGCAGACATTGTTATTAAAGCTCATCAGACCAGACCCTGTGCTGTGGAGGCCAGCTGGAAACATCAGAAAGATATTTGCTGTTTGACTTTGCTCAATACAATCATAAAATGGAGAAATAAAGTAGCTCAGCATCAGACCTTGGGGTGGAAGTAGAGCATTGGCACTGGGGGTTTAACAAGGAGGTGACCCAGAGAGTTTGGACAGAAGAGGATGGCTCTTGTTCACAGGCAGTGATGAACCATATGGTCTTCAGGAGGTTTTATTTTTATTGTGGCTAGTCCAAAAATTAGTAATCCAAAATTATTTAAGGGACTATTTTACTGGGGAAGAAAGAAATATATGGAATTTAGACAGACTATCAGATCTTCTCGAAGAGAAAAATACATAATTTCTCAACAGCTTCATCCAGGCCACCCTTTGAGGACACATCTGGTGTACTTTGACATGCTGGCCAAGGTGAGGGTGGAAGGGATGCATTGATGGTCCCACCTGGGCTTTTTTTTCCAAGGAAGGGAAAGGAAAGCAGGAGGAGAGGGGAAATGGGTCTCAGGACATGGACAGGAGATGACCACCACACTCCAAATCAGCCATGCAGGCAGCACAGCTCAATGAATGAAGAACTTTCAAGTGAGAAAATGAGACAATTTGGCTCTAAATTATTTGACTGACCCAAATAACAGCAAAAGACTGGGTTAGAAGTTTGCTTTTAAAAGTTTCCCCTTTTTTTTTGTCTAGACTTGATAAGTTTTCTAACATACACATCCATTTCCCTCTCCCCTTACAAATCATCTGCCAGTGAGTGACATTTCAGTGGAGTGCCATTTAACTGGTATAAAATGAAACTTTTCTACATTCTTGGATGGAGTGGTCGTCTTCTGAGATTCTTGGAATTCAAGCCGAAGATGAAAAAAAATTTATTTTTTTAAACCTGCAAAACTTGGTGGTTTTTTTTTCCCTAACAGATGCTCTATGCAAATGTTGAAATAAGAGTATTAATATCAAGCTCAACCATCTGCTTAAATAATTTCTCAGGGGGGAAAAAAATCGCAGCAAGAGTAACATGAAAAATTAAAGCTGGGGAATAGGTTTCAACAGGGTATGTCCTGTCAGGTAACAGGGACTAATGGATGAGGCAGGGCATGGAGCAGCCCATGTCCAGCAGAGCTGGGTTTTCCAGCAGCAGAAGCCTCAAATGCTGCACCTTGCAAGGTCACACTCTATCCCATTAGTTTTAATTCCTGCAGGGCCAGGATGCTGCTCAGTTTTTCAGAGTATAAAGGGCCCGATCCAGCATCTGAAGACAGTCATCTCAGCTCTCCATCCCAGATGCCTGTTGGAGCTGATGGGGAGATACAGGCACTCAGAGGATGTGAATCATCTGCACTGCTTTGGGATAAGCTGAATCATGCCCTAGGCCCTTGAGGAAAGAGCTGGGGGGAGGCTACAGGGCAAGGGAGGAGCCTCCCAAATATCCTAAAACTTGCTGCTCTGTGGAAGGAAGTAGATCAGACCTGGGTGGGCATCATGCAATGCCCTGGAGGCTGTGAGGCCAAACATCCTCCAAGAGTAAGGCTGGAGGCTGCACTGCCTTTCTCTGTTTTAGGGCCCTGCATTCCCATAGGGATCCTCCATCCTCAAGTGGGGCATGGCAGTGGTCAATCCATAACCTCCGTATTTGCTTCCCAGACCTGTTGGGTTCCCACCATCACCTCCCCACAGTGAGTGACCCTGGGGAGTGCCAGGATCTGCCTGGAGTGAGGGTGATATGGAACTGCCCATGCAATCAGTGCCAAACCTCCAGCAAGGCAAAGGCTCATTACAAACATCATCTGTCCTTTCCAGTTCTGGAAGCAGAGCTGCTGATGGAGCTGCTGGGAATGCTCCCAGATGAGGGGAGCAGCTGTGGAGCCAGGGAGCATGTGAGCATCCCAGGGCTGTGTCTCCCCCGGGCTGGTGCCTGCACTACACAGGGGACCTGACTCCCATCCCTGCCTCTCCCACTGGCTGTGCCTGGACCTCCACTTCCCTCTCCATAAAGCACAGGTAGACTCAGACGTGCTGATGTGTATCCCAATGGGAAGAGCTGTGGGAGAGGCAGCGGTATGAGTGGCTTTGCACACTCTTAGCACCACTTTCCAGTTCCCAGTGTATCTCCCTCCACATCTCAGGGTTTAGTATCAGGCCCAAGTGTGTGTCTGAACTCCTCCTTGATGGTGCTGCAGTGAGGATGGGGAGAAATGTATTAGCCAAGGCAGGATAGAGAGCTGAAATGATTTCCAAAAATCGTCTCTCTTCAGAGTGGGAAGGTCTCCTGAGAGACTGATGAGCCTGATGAGCCCCTCACCCAGTAGAGAGATGGCCACACACTGCCCACCACTCCCACCTAATTGCACCAAACAGACCTGGACCTCAACAGTTTATTCCAGTTCTTGTTTGGGTTTTTACTCTAAAATCAAGCTGGTTCATGAGGCATGTGAGTGGAGCTCAGCACTACTGATTTGGGACATGGGTGGTGGAGTCCCAGTGAAAAGCCAGCCTTTGTGGAGGGGACCCTGCCAGGAATTTTATGGACTGTGCTCAGTCCAGAGGGGAAATTTTCTGTTTGTTTCTGGGCAGGTTGGACAAGGCATTCAGGAGGCTAATGAGGCATTGAGGAACTCCACTGGGCTTGGCTCCCAGTCTGCTTTTCCAGCTTATTTTTGCCTTGGCTCACAGTTCCCAAAACATCCATCTACCCTCAAAGCCAGGCAAGTCTGCAGGGGAAGGATGTCCTTGGCTCACTTTGGGGAGGGTGTTATTTTCCCACGTAGAGGTGGGTCTGCCTCCAACATCTTTACTTGACTCTCCTTCTTGCTATCCCAAACAGGGCTGTAGTGTCCTGCCTGCATGTGGAGAATGATGCTGGGCACCTCCTGTGGGAGAATGAACTGTTCTGGGACAGTGCACATGTCATGGATCATTGTGGATGATCACAGGAGCCCACACTCCAGCTTTGGTCTTGTTTATGTTAACGATACAGACACAGGTGATATGCTTTTAAGACAGAGACAAAAGCCTTTAAAAGCCAATATAAACAGGCCATTTTAGGAGTTTCCTGAATATTATCATTTAAACTTAATCCCTTGTGTGCTGCAGCATCATCCACAGCAAAATCAGGCTGTAGCTGTTGACCAGTCCCTGCTCCCCACTTCCCTGTGCCAAGAGACAGAGCAGAGAGACCCATGGACCTTGTAAAGGCTGTAAATGGATTTGAAGCCTCTCAGCCCAACTTCCAAGTGGTCATCACCTGGTGCTCGTGGCTTGTTTGAGGTATAATAACCTCACTTAGAAGGATAAACTATCTTGATCAAAAGACCAGAAAAGCTGTCTAATTTTTGCCTTCATTTATCATAAATAGACAGTGAGGTTAAATTTGTGAAGTGCTGATGACCCATATTGGTGTAGAGACATTTCAAGCTGCATATGAAGGTAGATATACACTATTTTAGTTTTCAAGGTCAGGAAACTGGCACTTTTGGTTGTATGTCTTTAACTGAGAGAGTTGGAATTGTTCAGCACGGAGAACAGAGGTCTCTGGGGAGACCTTAGAGTCCCTTCCAGTGCCTAAGGGGGCTCCAAGAGAGCTGGAGAGGGATTTTGTACAAGGGCGTGGAGTGATGGGACAAGAGAAAATAACTTCAAACTGACAGAAGACAGGTTTAGATTACATTTTAGGAAGAAATTCTTTCCAATGAGGCTGGTGAGGCCCTGGAACAGGCTGACCAGAGAAGCTGTGGCTGCCCCATCCCTGGAAGTGTTCAAGGCCAGGTTGGACAGGGCTTGGAGCAATCTGGGATAGTGGAAGGTGTCCCTGCCCATGGCAGGGGTTTGGAACAAGATGATCCTTAGGGACCCTTCCAATCCAAACCACTCTGTGATTCTGAGATATCATCTCATGAGTTTCACCACCCCATGTGGGTGGGATTTTCAGAAGAGTCAGTGCATCTTCCCAGCTGACATTCTGGAAAGCTGATTTACCAAAGAAGAGCTTGGCAAAAGCTTTGGGGCCCAGAGGAGCCATGTAACACCTTCAACCCTCACTGTCTTCTTCTCTCTGTCTCTCAGGAAAGAGCCATCAAATACCAAAATACCAAGGCATGGCCCACATCTGGGTGACCATCACCTCAGGGAGACCAGAACTCACCCTCCAGAGGGAGGTGGCATCTCCTCTCTCCCTAAAGGAGAAGAAGAAAGAGAGCTGATGGAACCCCAGTGCCATGCCTCCAGCTGGAAAGTGAGTCCAGCCCTGCAATCCCACCCCAGCCACACACACTGTCTTGCTGTTTTTCATCTGCCTTCCAGAAAGCCCCATCCCACCTTCTTTGATTTGAACTGCAGAACTCTGGTGTGAGACAATGGCTGGCAAACACCAGAAATCAGAGAGGTGAGAGGAGCATCAGAGAGTCGCTTTTATTTACTGCAGCCACGAGGAATGGGGAATGATGAAGCTTTCCTGCCCAAGGAAATTTTTTTATTAATTTTTTGTGGATGTGAGGTGGACAATTAAAGAATTTCCCACCCTGTCTGCAAAGGAGATGAACACTCATGTCCCACCCTCTGGGCAAATCTCAATGCAAGCAATCACAGTTGCCATTCAAAACCATCCCTGGGGTTTCCTTTGCACCTGGAGCCCCTTCCCTCATCCCAGACTTTTTCTAATTTACCCCAACATGGACAAGAGTGATTGCTCATGAGATAACAGTATAACCCAAGGGACTCGAGCTCTGTTTGCAAAGTCATGTAGGAAATTCCCCTGTGCACTGCAGCAATCACCCTGGGATGAGACAGAACTGGCTTTTATCAAATATTAAGCAAGTGAATTTTTTATTTTTTCATTTGTGACTTTTTTGATCTCTGGCCGTAAAGGTCTATTTCTCTTCCATCAAGGAGGGGAAGAAGATGCCTAAAATCTGTGCATAAAAGGTACCTTCCAGGTAAAAAGCCCTGGGACGGAGGATTATTTCAGTGCCAAAGCTGCCACGTGGGTTGTCACACTCACACCATATCCTGACCGTGAAGCCACTGGTGTTGCTCAAGGGGTGACCAGAGCTTTTGCCTTACTACTCCTATGAGTTATCCTGACTCTCTTTTCATGGAGCACAGACAAGGGCTGCCAGGCTGGAAGGAGAAGCACATGCACAACAGCAACAGCTCTAACATTAACAGCAAGTAATAGATTTTTCAGTTGCTACCTTGTTTTCCCTTTCCCCATCACCCCTTCACCAGTGTGGCTCCAGTGCCCTTTGCTTTGTGCTTCATTGCGTGTGAGTTTATTAACAGCAAAACTTAACCCCCCCACACACACACATTTTACACCAATCCACACGCGTAAAAATAGCAAAGGAAGCCTTGAACAGAAGCCACATTATGTTTGGAGCAGGTGCCTCCTGCCAGGCGTGACGTGATGCTCCTTTCCAAGTTTTGGCATGTTTCAGAAAGGGTTCATCCTTCCTGCAGGCACTCAGGACAGCCAGGGCCAGAAATCCAACAGCTCCACTCGCACAGCCCTGTGCAGACCTTGCAGGCAACCAGCCAGGGCATGAATCACAACCCAGGTTCAGGCTTCCGGTGGGATTGAGACTATTTTGGTCCCTTTTTGGCTTATCCAAGAAGTGGGTTGTCCTACAGCCTCTGGTTTAGCTTCTTGAAGATAGATCCCTTTGTCCATGGCTTCCAAAGCCTTTAGAGATTAGAATGGGTGGGTTTATTGTCCCAGTAAAGGATAGATTAAACCAGGCACATTTAATTTCAGCCCATCACAAGGTGATCATGGAGACCAGAAACAGTATAAGGTATTTTCTACCTTGGGCTCATAGTTCCTAAAGCCCATAAATCCTGAGGGGTGTGACAAGCCGTCTGGATGTGACTATGGACACCTATGGATACCACTGGGTGCTCAGTGGACAAAACCAGGTGCTTCTGGAGATGTGATTCTTCTGGTATATTTTGGACATGCTCTTCTTGGCATTCACTAGATCTCCATGGACTGCCAAAGGGAGCTGACATGATGAAATCTCACCCAGGGCATCCCTCCCTCTCTGTCTGGGAGAAGCAAATGGAGGTGACAAGCAGACACCCAGACACCAGCTGGGGAGCTTGTTCCCAACCCCTTGCAGGAGAACAGACTGACCCAGTGACAACAGCTAAACAGAGTCTGGTGCAAAGGAGGAAAGGAGGGAAAGTAGGCACAGGCAGCAAAATATCAGAGCAGAGCTCTGGACTTTTGAGCACATGAAGTATTAGGATATTCCCTACCATTTGGGTGCATAAATATTGAATAAGCTGCAGTGAGGAGGAGGAGAGAGATGTCTGTACCCTGAGGCAGGGAGCAGGAACTGGGCCGTTCCATAGATCCCAACACAGCCTTGAGCCAGGCACGGAATGACCCACAGCAGCACCAACCACTCCTTGGGGGTTCTGCTGTCACACAGCAGCTCTTTGACAGGGGCTGGCTCTGGGGTTTTTCCTGCTTGTCCAGACTGAGACACTTAGCAAATCCCATGTAGCTAATTACACCCTGGTTCAATGCCTTGCAGCCTCTGGTACTGTTTCTTATGTTAATTAGCCGTGCCCAGCAGGGAGAACACATCCCCAGCACATCTTGTTTTCCCCTTGCCAGGAGTGAGAGATGAAGACTGCCAAAGGGGGCTCTCCTCCATGTCCCACCAAGATGGGAGAGGGGGACATACTCCATCACACAGCCAGATTTCCTGCAGCCTTTTTTTTGTGGTACCAGAAGCCACTGCAGCAGCAGGGTAGAAAATTTCCCTTGTCAGGACGTTGCACCCAGCAGGAAAAGTCATGAGACGAGATATGGTGTGGGTGGCTGGTTGCAGAAAGAACAGACACCCTTTCTCCTTGGGCCAAGTCTTCTGATCAGGTTCCCTATGGCATTACACATGGCAGTGTTTCCTGGGGGCTGAGGGGCTCATAGCACCTTTAGGGACCAGCCTGTACATTAATTTAGTCTAGATCAATCCTCTCCTGGTCCCGTGAGGGCTGGCTCAGCTGGCAGCATCTGAAGCTCCCTGATAGCACCTCAAATCTAAGCAGCACAGGTGGGGGACAAGCAGCCACTGAGTTTGCTGCAAAACCATTAAATCTTGGCTTGGGAAGAGGAGACTGGAGGCAGATGATCTCCAGTTGGCATGATCCCAGCTGTTCCTTGGCACTGAGCTCACAGCTGGTGGTATGTGGAGGGCTTGCATACAACTGCAGCTGTGAAACAGAGGTGCCTGAAGCCCTGATGGGATGAAGAGCCAGCAGAGTGAAAGTGGGTCTCAGCTGCTGCAAGCTCACACACAGAGATGTCTCCTGAATGGTCGAAAGGAGTTGGATGCAGCTGATGAGGCACCTGCAGTCAACACACCTCTTCCTTTGGCCAGGAGATGATCAGGCTTTAGGAACGATGAGACCCAGGCCACTGGGCTGGTGGTCCCTCAGGCTGTGTCTCCAGTTCCAGAGAGAGAAGAGGATGTGGAGGGAAAGTGTGTGATGATGGTACCCAACCCTGTAAAGGCACTAGAGGGCTGGGGAGAGAGAGGGGACCTGCAGAGCACCAGACTTGGGAGCATTGTTGCACTGAAAGCTGGAGAGCAGCAGAGCAGAGAGCATTGGTCCGGATCCCTCCTCTCCTTGGCAGCAGGAGGAGACCATCCTTAGCTTATGTCAACTAGTTGTCCAGAAACACAGCCCCTCAGTAAGCACCAGCAGTAGAGGGGGAACAGGGTCTTTTCCTCCAGACCTCTCCTCCTGTGGGGGTCTGCAGGAACCTGACTATTTACACCTGCTAAAATCCAGCCAAACAGCTCTCAGGGTCCTGCACAGTGAAAAATCTCCAAACTCGAGCCCACAGCTAATTAAAATCCACTAAAAACCCGTAACACAGAGAGAAGCCGCAACACACCCTCACCAACAAAAGGTGCTGGGTCCTGTCCTGGCTCCCTCTCCATCTGGCTCAAAAGCTGCAATTGTTGCCTTTCTCCACCCCACCCCAGCAATTTTTATCTTTTCTCCTTGGATTAAACAAACCCTGCGGTGTTTCCAGCATGACTAATTCCATAATGACAGCAATATCCCCTGCCTCCCGTGCAGCCCAGGAAGGTGCCAAGCGCCATTAACGTGCTGGTACACATTGCTATTGCATAATCAGCTGGGTCTTCCTGGGGGAAAATGAGCTGAATTAGACTCTCTCCTTTGCTGGAATAGGAAGGACCAATGGGGATTTCCACGAGAGAGATGGTTATAAAAGGAAAATCCATATGACACTGTCAGAAACAGCCTTGAAAAACTGCTGTTGTCTGACAAATGCCAAAAAGGAGCCTGTATCTCTATCTGACACACATTCATGTGTCTGTGAAAGTGAAGGGGCTCTTTTCTTCAGTCTTCCCATGCTCCATACACTGCTACTCTCGCATGCTGAGGGATTCTGTTCATTTCTTCACTCCAGAACTGAACCTACTGCAAAGGCTGCAGCAGGGTTTTGAGAGCTGAATTGAGTGACATGTGCCCCATGTATCTGTTCCTCAGCCTCAGACAGGAAAGTCTGGGCAGCCCTGAGACTACACCTGGAAATGCTGAGCCCCCAGACTCCTTGTGAAATCTCAGCACACTCCTTTGCCCCTCAGACCCCCCAGCTCTGCAAAAAGGGGTAGTGATGTGATGTGGTGTGTGGCATATGGCTGTCACATACCTAAGGAAAGTCTGTCCAATTATCTCAGAGTAATTTTGGACAAGTAACTAGGTGAAGAATTGAATTAATTATCCTTGCCAAAATATTCCTATTTTGGTGAGGAAGATGCTACACATGAAGTCTCATTATTGATGCATTGCCACGGAAATGTGTGGCAGCAGGGAGGAAATCTCACCTGCAAAACTTCCAATGTAATTCTCTCCTTTATGCCCGAAATTAAAAGCCAGTGACTGGAAATGCAGCCGAGAAAGGCTTTAACTTCCAGCCGTTAAGTGTTGAAAAGTGACACACCTGATGATGGATAGTGAAACATCTCTTTAATTTCATTACAGTTGCCAGCAATAACAACCTTTATTGGCTCTGATTTCTGGGCTGGCTCTCCTGAATCAGGGGCAGGCAATTTCCCAATCCCTCCTCCAGAGATTCCTGCCTCTGGGTACAGCCCTATGCCGACATTCCCGTGTACCCCTGCAGTCCCTCTTTGCTCATCTCCTAGATTTCCCTGACTTGGAAGGACTAACCCCAACGTGGGATGTAGGAATGTTCCAGATGACTCTGTTTGTTATTAATAAGTTTCTATACGTGTGTGAAAGTCCCTGCAGCTCCCGGTGAAATGAACCTCCAGAGGCAGATTTTGTATTTCTTCCTTTGGCCCCTTTCCCCTTCTCTGCAGAGCACAAAGCAAACGGGTTTCCAGCAGCACGTAGAGGCTAATGAGCAGGAGGGATCAGGTCAGCATTTGGGACCATTCTTTGCACACCAGAGATGTTTTCTAAGTGATGGCTGAGCAGTGAATTGGAAGTGTTACATGGATTATTTCCTGTCCAGCACAGCTATCATTTATAGCTTAAAGAATAATTTTCTCACCTCAGTCTTGTTTGGGAGACGAATGTTGCTTAGGACATCATCCAAGTCAATCCAACACTCACTATGGTGAGTATGAACATTCCATGTTTATCAAAAGCTTCTTGAATAACCCTGCAATGTTTTTAAGTATGAGTTATAGAGTCATGGAATCATGGAATGGTTTGGGTTGGAAGTGACCTTAAAGACCACCTAGTTCCAACCCCCTGCCATAGACTGGGACACCTTCCACTAGACCAGGTTACTCCAAGCCCTATCCAACCTGGTCTTGAACACTTCCAGGGATGGGGCATCACCAACTTCTCTGTGCAACATGTTCTGGTGCTTCACCACCCTCACAGGAAAGAATTTCTTCCTCGTATCCAACTTAAATCTCCTCTCATTCAGCTTAAAGCCACTAATGATTCTCCCCATCTTAAAAAGAGGAGAAAGTGAAAGTCAGAACATGAGTGGACCAAGTACAGAGCTGGGACTAGTGCTGAAAACGGAACTCCCAGCACTGTGACCTTTCCTGGCGATTCATGTAGAAAACAGGAGGACAAGAAGGTTTTTAGTTGAATTTTTTTTTTTTTCCCAGAGGAAACAACAGCCTTCCCAGGTTACCACCAAAGCTTTTATTTTTTATTATTATTTAGCTCAGCCAGGCTGGATGAATTGTCCTTCAGTGTAGGCACCAGCATTGCCTCTGATGTTGTTCTGTCAGACAGCTTTGATCTACAGCACAGTGGTTACCCACGACTCTTTGTGGAAGTAACTGCATGAAGAGCTTGTAGTTTCCTCCCCCATAAAGAAATTTTCCCCAGGCTTTGGTGTACACACATCCAGAGAACCATCACCATGGGGGCACATGTGCACACAAGTTCTGCCCCATGTTCCTGACATCCACTTCCACAGCTCCTGCCCTTGACTTGTGCTGCAAATGTAAAATCCCAGTGGATTTTACATTTGGATGAGTGTGGATAAGCCTGTTTTACACTCTTACCTGTTGAAAGAGGAGGAGATGGTTAATACAGTGGTTGCCTAGACCACAGACATACCCCTTCCTTCTCACAAATGGCCCATCAAAGTAGATCTGACTGACCACCACTCTATTTATCGTCACCATCACTTGCTCTGCCTTGTCAGAGACTGATGACTGTTCCCAGTATTTGCCATCACCACAGACCTCAAAGGATATTATAAGGGCCTGTTGTCTCTTTGGAGAGATACAGTCACTGAGCTATGGGCAATTGGCCAGATTAATTCCTGATTACAGTGAACAATATATGGCCAGTGATTTCCCAAATCCCACAATCAGCTGTTTTAGGCAGCCATAAAATATAGTACTGTTCATACAGCGACTAAAATCCATCTACAATACCGGAAGGATTTAGTTCCTTCTCCTAAGGTTGACTTTCCATTCCTCTCACTTTCCTCACAGTCATTTTCTGCACACTTCTTTGGGTTGAAATGCCCCTCTGAGTACTCAGGGGAACCGCATGCAGCATTAAGGATGAAAACTTCCAAGCTCTCTATAAACATGATGGAAATACTCTCCTGATTTTGAAAGCCAGGGTAAATCCATTTTTTTCTGGCACATTTTTCCGCAGTCTCTTGCTGACTTTGTCACACTTTGTGGGCATGCTTAGATGAGGAATTAATTGATGGAGGCAGGATTACCTGGGTAAAGCCAAGTGAAAAATGCCTTTCATAGGACAGCAAGCTGGATTCAGTATTCAAAATCACAGAAGAAGTGCTGTCACAGGACATGCTTGCATGGTCAGCCAAAGGGAAAAAAAAAGAAGTGGTGAGGATAAACACTTAGTGAACTGATTTATACTGGCCAGCTCTTCCCAGCCTGAACATGAAATGTCAATGCTACAGCCACCTCTTCAACCTGCTCTGTGCTGCTGGACCCCTCAGAGTCTTCAAAGAGTTAAAACTCTAAGGTCTTCCCTAATGTCTTCTCCTAGGGGCTGCCCCAAGCAGAGCCTTGACCCATCAGGTCCACAGCAGTTATTGCCCTAAGCAGCCCATGGTCCTCTCACAAGAGGGACATTCTCCCCCAAATTTTGGTCACCTGAAGCCCCTCTCAGTACCCCAGCACTGCCTGCTCCATATCCCCACCCCATCCATCTGGCAGGGTGGCACCTTGCCCACTCACAGGCGTTGTGCCAGTGTCCTCAGCCCCTGCTGCCAGCCCATTCACCACGGAGGTTATAGCAGGAGTCCCTTTGCTCAGCCACCAAAACCTGCTTCAGCTCAGCTCCAGGAGGTCTGTATTCTCACATGAAACACATGCCAGTGGCAAGAGCAGCATCCGAAGGTTTCTCCTTCCCTCTCAGCCCCTCTGTCAGCATGAAGGATGCTCACACCCAGGGGGAAACATATGTGTGGTTTGCTGGCGAAGCAGAACGCTGCATGGCACCTCCATGGACACCTCCCTCACCACAGACCTTTCCTATCCTTTTATTTGTCTGTGTGGAGGAGAGCAAAACTGCTCTGCAAGCCTGGGTTATTTCTGGAAATCTGCACAGCCGGAGACACCCTTTCACTAGCCAAAGAAAGGGGACACCAAATGGTCCTGACCTTTCTCCAAGGCCCCATGTCGGGCTGGTACATTGAGCAAAGAGGAGGGTGGAAGGAGGGAAGGGAGGAATTTGTGTGTGTTTTCTTGGCTGATTGCCCTTGCCTGGGGCTTGAGTTTATATAAAGAAGATGAGGACACCACACAGGGATGGAGGTTTGTTGGCCATCACAGGGTTTGAGAGCTCAACTGACAAGGTCATGGTCTTGAAAATGCTTTCAAAAACCTACTCAACAGATCCCTTGGAAATGCTTCTCCTAATAACCTGAACACGTATAGTGACCCTACCTAGAGAGTGAGATATTTTCCTGTGTCACTCTGATACCCCAGTGCTGCAACAGGAGCTCCAGTGTGGCTCTGCATGGATTTGAGCCAGTGTTTTTTAAAAAATAACAAAAGAGCAAGGAGTTGATCCCTGCTTGCAGATGGCAGCCCCAAAAGTCAAAGAAAAGACACCACAGATTTGCTCTGCTTTATGCAGATGTGAGGTGTCCTTCCTTTTATTTAAATCATTGTGTCAAAGGGCAGTATTTGTTTCATGAAGCCACCACTCCTGGAGTTGCACCCTCTGTGATCAGCTCTGGCTGGAGAATGTCCTGAGTGCTGTTTGTGGGGTGGTGGTTCAGAGCCAGCCCAGCTCTGCCACATCAGCCCTGCTTCCTCCCCTTCCTACCCCTCAATGGGCGAATGCACAAGGCTGGAAACTGCAGCCAGTATGGTGGATCCAGACCTGAGCTATCCAAGTCAAAAGATCAGAGAATATCCTAAGTTGGAAGGGACCAACAAGGATCACTGAGTCCAAATCCTGGCCCTGCAGAGCACAACCCCAACAATCCCACCATGTGCCTGAGAGTGTTGTCCAAACACTCCTTGAGCTCTGTCAGCCTTGGTGCTGTGACCAAACCCTGGGGAGCCTGTTCCAGTGCCCAAACACACTCTGGATGAAGAAACTTTTCCTGATATCCAACCTAAAGCTCCCCTAACACAGCTTCATGCCATTCCCTTAGGTCCTGTCTGGTGTCCTCCTCACTGGTGACCAGAAAGGAGAGATCAGTGTCTCCCCCTCTACTTCCTCTCATGAGAAAGCTGTAGACTGTGATGAGATTGGGTCTGGTCCCTGCTTTTCCAGTGGATTTTGGGAACAAACTGCCTGACATCCTCCCTCTATCAAATTCACAGCTGCACAATGTCAGAGTTTCAGCAAAAATGTTGTTCCCTATGCATGGAGCAGAGTTTTGCTGTTCTTCCTGCTACAAAAACATAAGAAAAAGAAACTCTGGCTCCAACAACCTTGCAAGACCATTTTAAGACAGGAGTGAGCACACCAGTGCAGATGAGCAGGGTAACAAAACACCTGCTGTGCCTCTTTCCCTGGCTTTAAAACCTCTTCACCCATCAACACCCAGCAGTGAACACACAGATCACGGGCACAGCAAAGGAGTCAGATATGATCCACCTTCTGGATAATTAATATCAACTGCCTTCCCTCAGCCCCAACCCTGCCTTGGATGTCAGAGCCATGCCAAGGAAGCCTTTAACATGCCTGGAGCTGCTGCAGACAATGGGGAGGCCGGATCCCTGGGAGGGCGGCAGGAGGAGAGGAGGAGTTGCCGCTCCACAACCCATCAGTTCTCCAGAGCATAAGGACGTCTTTGTTTGCTTCTCCTTCAGCCTTCCTTTACCCAGAGTGGGAGAGGCAGGAGACGGCAGAAACCAGGGATTTTCAAACATTTTCTGAGTCAGATGCTGTGGGAGAGGAGGAGGAAAGCATTCCCACACCCAGCCAGGCTGGAACAAACAGGCTGGAGAGTGTGCAGCACTTGGCTTGGCCCAGAGCAGACATCTCGCCTGATAAACACAAGTGCCCATGCAAACCCTCAGGGATCTGGGGGCCTGTTTGGTTGTCACCTACAGCCTCGTGTTCATGGGGTATCATGATAGGGGCTGGAATTTTTCCTCCTTTCTGCTGGCCCAGGCACAGCCTGCCCCAAAACATCCCGACCTCAGTGTGCCTCCACATCATGCCACCCCTGCCCCAGCTCCTGCCTATGTTGAGTTTTCCAGCCCCAAGGTCTGCTCTGAAAAGAAGCCTCCCCGATACGTTTATTCAGAGGTTTGTCAATTTGGGGATTTTTTGCCCCCCAAGTTATTTTAGACAGAAGTTTTAAATTACACCATGTGATCCCTCCTCCCTCCTTTTCCTCCTGAGCAATTGCTGTATGGGACTGGAATTACCTGAATGTTGGGATTTCATCCAAACTTCAGCAGGAAGATGGTAAAAATGCCATTAATTATCTCCGATTGCTTTTATTTATCAGCTATAAAGGAGCAACGGGAAGTTAAACAGACCTGTGGGCAAATATGTTCAAAGGGGCTGCTATCATTTAATGGGTGAAATGATAAGGAGATTTAGCATGAGGTTGAATTTAAGGTGAACCTGGCACAGAACTCCAGGACTCTTTTCTCAGGTCAGAAGGAAAAGCTGAGGACAACTGCTCTGACTTAGGCTAAACTCAGCCAAATATTGCAATGACTGTTTTTAACTTGCAGGCAGCAAAAGCAGTTCCAAACCTGAAGGAAAGGATCGCGTGCATGAAGTCTTGCCTGATTTTTTCCAACTATATCATCTAGTCTAATAAAAGACAATAACTCCTCCTCCCAACCTTGTCTTGCTCAGAGCCTGAAAACACCAGAGCTTCAACAATGCTCTTGTAACAAAGGCGATGAGTCATTCATCAAAGCATGGATTTTGAAAAAAAAAATCTGCATATTCATTTTGTTCTGGTATTTAGCTAAAAAGATCTGGTTTACCTGCACAAAATTATATTTCAAGAAAAAAACGTAGAACCAAAAACCCAACCCATGACTTCTTGAAATTCAGAGTCTGGGTGCAAAAGGCTAGAAGATATTTTTGGTCATGAATAACATGATTTTTCAGACATAAGCAGAATAGTAGAAACAAAGGACTTGCTGAAGGATTACAGCTAGAGCAAGCTCTGGGGAAATCATTTCAACAGACAGATGGATGTAGGGACACTCAAATGTCAGGAAATGGCACCCAAAAACTGTCAGTATCCAGATTTCCTGAGCATGCTGGGCAATGAGGAACCTGCTGCAATTTCATACCACAAATACGGATTGTCTGCATACAAAAAAAGAAAGCCACGTGACTTGAGACATTTCAGGAGTGACAGAGATATGGTGACCACAAGGTGGGCACATTGTCAGCTGCAGAATTTTAACAACACTCCCAAACCCTTTTTTAAAAAATGGGTTTAATAGATAATGGCCTCTAGTCTGCAAGGCAAGCAGAATCTCTGGCTTAAAGACATTTCCCTGGATATTTGTAAAGCTTTCTTTTAAAGAGGGATCTGTGCTGGTTTGTACCTCTAAACTCTGGGGGATGCTCCCAGGACCAGCACAGCCTGGAATTGCAGTGGTGCAGAAAGTCCCTCCTCCAACCTGAGGCTGCTGCTGTCTGAACAAGGTGTCTTTGCCCCAGCACCTGAAGAATAGTGGGGTTTTGGTAGCTTCAGTGAATCTTAATTGCACCCATCCAAAAGTAGTGACCTCAGCTCTGGTAACCATAAAACATTGCTCGCTGCTTGGGCTTAATGGTGTGTGGCCTGCCAAGGAATCCTTTTTCTCCCTTTCAGAGACAATCTGTGGGAATTTATTGGCTTTTTAAAGCTGTCTGATCTTTCACTGAAGGAAACTAATGGAATATCAATGACACCAGGTATTTGTCACGAGTATCATTTATGGAGGAAATATGGGCCTGACTCAGGAGGGCTCTCCTGCACATGGTTAACTGATTCCACACACAAGTCCAGGCAGCAGCTGGGATCAGACCCAGGCTTCTCTGAGGCTGCAGGCTTATCAGCCACTACCAAACACAGCAAAGCAAAGAGCATTCCTAATTCAGTTAACTAATTCAATTTAAAACCCTGATGAGGACAAGGCAGCTTGAATTTTCATGGGAGGTTGAATTTAGGACAACACCTTCGCAGTTGGAAAGAAGAGTCTTTGGTTGGTTTTGAGCACCTTTTGAGGATAGCAGGTAAAAAAAAAAATGTAAAAGATTAAAATATTCCTTTTCCTACTTTTTATTGGCATTTCCATTTTTTTCAGCTCTGACTTTTCCCTGAAATACACCCTGTTTGGTGAAAGGTTTGCTCATTCTTCATCTCTTTTTCTGACAGCTTAAGAGTTTCCTAAAAGGAAAGGCTGCCTCAGAAGTGCTGCAATAGATGTGAGACTTCAGCTTTTAAAAGAAAAAATGCTTTATACACACACTATATGTTTATGGGGTCATCTAACCCCTGTGAAGGACCTGAGCCAAGGTTTCACCCCCACAGGGCAGTTTCAGTGATCAGGTCCCCAGTGCTGAGATGTGAAAACATCCAACAGTGAAACTTTGGGATTTGGGACACAAATCTCTTTTCAGGTTTTCTCACCAGCCTTAAATCCAGCTTGGGTTCTCAAGAACCTGGTAAGGACTGTGCCCAGTGATGAGTCTTTCTTCAAATTGGTGGAAAAACTGCTCCTAAAAACACGAAACATGCCAGAAAGGAATGAGCAACATGGCTCATTCCTCAAATTTTTTTTGGAGCTGGGTTTGGATAACAGAGGGGATGGTGGCAAAGAAAAAAAAGGCCACTTTTTTACTCAAAGACTGCAGGAATGTTTAAGTACCAGAAGCTTCGTGTTAAATTAGTGCAAAACATGGTGATTTGCTGCAGGGTTTGAGTATCAGCTACTGCAAACCTCTCTCAGGGGAGAAGCAAAAGGGAAAGCGCAGGTCCTTAGTCTGAAAACAGTGAATAAATTAACCCCAGCAGTGTGTCAGGAGAAGCCTCCATAGGAAGGCAGTGGGAATTTCCCGCAGTTTTGACAGGGCAATTAACAGCAGGGCTTGATCAGGCAGGGAATGGAAGCAGGAATGAGCATAGCCAAGGGAAAGGGGGGGTTGTTTGTTGGTTTATGTACCACTGAGCTGCAAAAGCTTCCAGTGTTTATCTTCTCTCAGACCTCACTCAAACCATGGTTCTCTGTCCCCCGAATTCAACCCCCGGGTTTCTGCATCGCTGCCACTGCTCACATCCATCCACCAGCCCACAGGGAGCTGCTCCTGCCTTGCTCAGGTGGCTCCCAGGAAATGAGCCTGTGATGGGAGCAGGGGTGGCCCAACACCACCAATCTCTTTACTTCCTCTGTTCCTTCACAGGTTCTCAGAAATGAGCCAAAGACCCAAATTATGGTGAAAAGAGGGTTCAAATTTTTTTTTTCTGGAGTAGGATGCTTTGACTGTGTTCTATTGATTCTGTGGAGTGATGCCTAAATCCGAGTCTGACAGTGCTGCAGGTTCACATCTGAGCTGTCTCTAGGTCTATCTGCAGTACGTGCTGACAGCTTCTGGAACAGAGACCAAGAGAGAAGGAGGGGGAGAGCAAGCAAGGAGGAGACGTGCTGCAGTTACTTGCACACCAGCACATCACATGAACATGTTTAGTATTTTTCCAGAGGAAAATATCATCCAAGAGACATAATTATATCTTAGGTTCCCCTTTTTATTTTTTAATTTTTTTTTACAGGGCTTTTAAAGCAGTTGTTTTGCTTCATTCTTCTCCTTTTTCTATTTTTGAATTACAGCGTTTGCGGAAACAAGAGGAGGAGGACAGTTAACACAAGAGAGAAGCCACTGGTGCCTGAGAAGGAAGAGAGATGCTGCTGCTGTTCCTTGTCATTCTTGGAAGTGTTCAAGACCACATTGGATGGGGGGCTAAGCACCTAGCGGAAGGTGTCCCTGCTCATGGCAGGGGGGTTGGAACTAGATGATTTTAAGGTTCCTTCCAGCCCAAACTGTTCTAGGATTCTATGATTCAAAAGCAGCTAAATTTAGGCCTTATTCTGCAAGCTGACTCCCCCATGGTAACTCACAATGGGATTCTTGCTTGATGGTCTCTCAAAGGACAATACCCCGGGAAGTGAGAACCTCTCTGTGTTCCCACCATCCCAGTCCATCTAGAGCTCAAATTTCCCTGGGAACTTCCGCAAGAAGTTGGTTGAAGCAACCCAGATAAGTTGGATATTTTGTAAACCTCCCTCCTGACAGGTTAGACGTTTGTTCACAGTCACCACTGGTGATGCTCATCCTCTTCCCAATCATCACTTGGAATCATTTTGTGCTGCTGCACTGGCTCCGGGCCACAGCTGGAACACAGCACGTTTTCACAGACAGAATTGCCCTAAGGCATCTAAGATAGCACAGTCACTCCTCCTAGGCTGTAACCACAGTAACACGGGGCTTCGCAAAAATAATCAACAATAAGATTCTGAGCCACTCACTTGTCATATTGTAATTAGCAGCTACTCAACATTTTGGCTGAGAAATGAAATAGCCGGCAGGCATCGGCAGTGGGTGTTTCAGAGGGGAGTTTCACATGATGCACCTTATCCTGGGGGGATTTGTGGCATGTGGAGGAGAAATTCCCTTCCTAACATCAGGATGTTTTCTGTCCTGAAGCATGAGATCTGCTGACAGCAGAGGACTGTGAAAGCTATTATGGGTCATAAAGTCACTGAGGTATTAAAACCTCTATTTGCTGTTTGAGATCCCAGCTCTAGTTGGGGGCACAGCCACCCTCCAAGGAGAAATCTCTCACTTCTCCAGGCACGGAGTGGGTGATGTTTTCAGCAATGTTTTCACTGTTCATCTGACAGTGTTAACCTTTTCAGTGAGGATGTGCACCCATCTACCAATCCTAAAGGGATGTCACTGACTGAAATTAACTTTGCATTCAGGATTTGTCAAATTGCAATTTTACTAAATGCTCTAGTGGTGGCAAAGTGGCAGTCACCACACAGCTAATGCCATGACCCATTGGCTTCAATGCAGTATGAAGAGACCCCTTGTTCCCTTCATCTCCTCAGGATTTGCATCTACCAAGATATATGTCACAACCATTTTTATTTTCTTTTTGTTAGCAGGCTACTTTTTTTTTCATTTTCTGAAAATGTCAAGCTGTGCCTGGATCATGTTTTCAACATTTCTTCCATATTTACAAGGCTTGGAAGCCCTTTTCTATGTCTGCACTTATTTATTTCACCAAGCATGAGAGGCAGCACCAAGTTTAGGGGTGGGGAACACAAGGAGCAGATATTTCAGGTCTCACAATAAAATCAGGTGAGACAGCACAAATAAGCTGCAGGGCTGCAGCAAGGACAGGGAAAAAAGGTCTTGTCATGCTGCTCTGTAGAGGAGAAAGAGCCCAGTGATTTGGGGCCCAAACCTAGTTGGGCTGAGGGCTAAAAGGGCAAGATGCCAGTTGGTCCACAAAATATTTAGTAGAATCAGATCTCCTGGTCCTTCGTGTACAGACACCTTTGCCATCACACAGGATGGTGCTCAGAGTTGGAGAAGCTACCAGCAAAAAGAAAAAAAAATCACACTTGTCTCAACTCCTAAGTTACTTAGTCCTCTTCCTAAACCCATGTGTCGGTGTCAGGCACTGGGAATTGCTGGAAGATCCCAGCCCAGATGCCCAGTAAAGAGGTGCTGTTTTCATGTATGATGACAGCCATTCTCAGGGTGGCACCTGACATGACACCACTGAAGCACACCTGGCTGATGAGCCTTTGTGATGAATTAAACCCCCTCTGCCCTCCCATTTTCTCTACAAATGTCCCATTAGGATCTCAGCAACAATCACAGTCAAGAAAGCAAAGACAATTATGCACTGGAATTTAAACAAACCATTAATTACCAAGATACTCTGGCAGATGATGGCTCCAACAATGCTTATTACAAGGACCTTCATCAAGTTATCTGCTCTTTCATGTAAGGATCCTCTCTGAGATGAGAAAAATAATTAAAAACCATATAATAAGATGTTTTATTAATGACATGCACATCTCCATCGCTCTAAGAAAATTGGGCAATCTGTTCCTATACCACAACTCTCCATCAAGGGTTTATATTTAATAATGACTTGCTAAAGTGCTGTCTCATTCCCTTGGGTTGACTTGAAGGAGGAGGGGACAAAGGAAGGACTTATTTACTAATGGCAGCCAGAGAGGACCAGTTCAGTGGTACAAAGTGGGGCAGAAGAGGAACAGAAAAAAGCCTTGCAAAGAGGGTCCCTGCTTAACTCATAGGCCTGTTTTTAGAGAATGCAATAACAAAGTGCAAAGTATTTGAAAAAACTATTTGAAAATCGAAAATTGAAAAAATTGAAAAAATTAACTTTGGAAAAAATACTGCCTCCAGAAAAAAAATCCATCTTGGTTTCCCTCCAAGTCCTATCTCAGATGAACTGGTTTCAAAGGTTTTCAGTGGGAGCAGGAGCAGATCCATAGGGAATCTGCAAGATTTGGTGAACCCGAGTGCAGTGCTGGGCCTGCAGAGCGCAGCCCTGGGACGTGGAACTGATTTTCAGTGCCCTTCATAGAAAGCATGAGGTTGACGTGTCTGAAAATCAAGGTCCTGTCTTGATCTCTGACCAAACCCTCAACAAGACCAGCTTTTCTAGCCTGCTCTGTCAGCTCGCCTCGGTGCTGCCTCGAGGGCTGCACACAGGAGCATCCGCTCCTCCCGCCCTCTGGCTGGCACCGATGGTGGAGCCACCAAGGACATGACTCACCAAGGTGCTGAGCACCGTCCCTCCTCCCACTGAACTCTAATTTACCTAATCACCGTAGATTAAAGTGTTTCTAATTAAGGACAGGCATTACATCTGATGGGGACTCGGTTCCTGTTCTGTTCACACACTCTCTGGCTGGGCGAGCCCAGTGTCCCTCACCTCATTTCAGGCTTTCAAACGGAAATGTTTTCTTCCTTTCCCAACAGAAGTTCAAAGTGTGCATTTCACCTAAAAGAAAAGAGTATAGAAGAATGTATTAAAAATATTTTAGATCTCAAAAATACTTTAGAGGAAACTTTTTCTTTGTCACAGGTATTTACATGTATGGGCTGGGTTCCAGCAGAGGTTCAGAAGCTTATGAGTGGGATGAAAAAAGAACAAAACAATGTTAGGGGAGATTCAGAAGGAAGATCACTTGTCACAGGCTCCAGCATGACCATAGCTCTGCATGGAGACCAGAGGGGACCAGGAGCCTTCTCTGTAGGCACTGCATTGCTCTGCTAAACTGATCTTTACTGCAGGCACAACCTCAAGTGATGTGGCACTGAAATCAGTCCCACCTCTTCCACATATAGCCTTGAGTGAGTCATTTAACCTCTCTCAGATGCACACCATACAGCTAGGGAGGCATTCTGCCATTGTTTGGCTGATGGGATTGTCAGGTCTGTATGGTGGCATCCATCTGATACAAGGTGAGGACACATTTCTGAGATTGAGATAAATACCACTATCAATATTTGTCTTCTCTAAGGTACTTCACACAAGCAGGTCTTGAGGTGCTTTATAAAAGTTTTAAAATTTCATTTCTCTTGGCTGGTAAATTCTTAACCTGGCAGGAGTGTCTAGAGACTACTACAGTGCCTCTCATTCATGTTGTCTCTGAAACTCAGTCAGCAACTGAATTGCCTCACAGGATCATCCAGGGCTGAGGGCCACCAGTAGTTCCTGACTCCCATTCATCAGTGCACATTCAGAAATGTCTCCCTGACCTTCAGGAGGGCCACGTGCCTGCTCAGTTTACAAACGGGCTTCAGAAGGCATTTGCTGGGCTGGCTCAGTGGACAAGCTCAAGTTTCACTTCCCAAAACGAAGCAGTTGTTTAATGCTTGTTTAGTTGGATGGTGCCATGAAGGTTTTTAACCTTGCCAAGGTTCCACTGTGAGAAAAGACAAAATAGTTGAGTATTAGTGTGAACAGGGCTTTTATTTTCTGCATTGAAATGTGAATAATTCCAACAGAAGAAGCACTTGCATAACTCTTAGATGAACCAGGGAGTGTGCAGCACAGTGAGCACCATATCTGCCCACCCTGACACTGTCATGGTGTAGCCAACACGTCATTGGAGACCTGCAAAGGGTCTTCTGTTGTAATAGGTCACAACATGATGTGCCAAGGGCTTCCCACGGGTCTCACAGCTCCCTCCCAGCACAGGCTGGGTTTGTAGGAGGTAGAACAACCAGCAGTGTCAGTTTTCTAGTCAGAGAAGAGACTCTTGCAAGGTCAAGCTGGGAAACAGGGTGCTGTGAGCACCATCTGTGCTGCCAATGCAGCAACGCTGAGGTGGGGAGAAGTGGTCTATCAGCTGGGAAGAATATGAGCCCAAGGCCAAAAGGAGGGATATCTGCCTGAGAAGATGCATGAACTTTCCCCCAGCAGACCCTGTGGGCTCACAGCCCCCGACAGCTGGAGATTTGGACAATGCAGTCACCCAGTGCCAGCACTGCATTGAGCTGTGCTCAGGGAACCACACACAGAGGTGGCCACAGTGGCAGTGGGGACATTCAGGCCTTCCCAAAGCCCATCATCCCACTTGTGCTACAGAGAGGCCCCAGACCTGTGGATGCCTTATTGGGATGCCAGGCAACACCCAAACCACATCCTTTCAAAGCAGAGAAGGAACAGCAGGGAGTACACGTCTGTATGTGACCTGGGTAACACGAGTCTGCAGGCACAAATTACACACGTTACAAGTGACATTTGCTGTCATGGGGGGATGTTAGAGTGAGGCTGCTTAAAATTCAACTAAATTCTGACCAGAAAGAGAATGGCATATGGCCTCTTTTCCTTTTTCACTTCCCAGGGTAACACTGTGATGTTTCTAGCAAAGAAGCCCCTCTCCTGCTCCCAGATTTGGCTGTGGGTTTTAACCCAGGGGTGGGATTCAGTGAGTAGTTGTGCCTTAGCACTCTTTCCTGGGATGTAGTTTAAGTCTTTCTCTTGTTTTCAGCATCAAGGGACTTCTTTATCACTCATCCTTGAATCCTATTGACTTCAAGTATCCTATATGCCTACCTCTCCTGTGGGATATGAGGCCAAGAGCATGACCAGTGAGGTTAGTCATGGTGTCTGGACTCCTTCTGAAGAGGCGACCGCCTGCTAGCCACACAGTTATCTATCTTCAGCTTCCCCTCTTCTAAACTCTTCCATCACTTGTTCCAAAATCTGGGATAGAAAACACATTCTGAAGAAGTAGTCAGAATGCTTCAAGAAAGGCATCTATTCAAGCAGTTGTCAAAATTCAGAATTGCTTCCACCAGGAGAACTTATTGTAGGATCCAGATGTCTGCAGTCCTGTCCACTGAGAAAGTCCTTTTTTTTTCTTTCTCTAGAAATGATGCAAAAGAACTGAACGTTGTTTCTGAATTCGCATCTCCAATCCATTTTCCAAATAACTCAAGGCATGAAAGCCAAATGAACTATTGCTCTGTTTCTCTCCATTTTCTCAGCAAATCCTAACAGCATTCCTGTGATTAAGTTGGATATTGTCTGTCCAGTTTTCTGGTCTTTCTGAGCCTCTTTGTTCATGAACACTTTGATACATGGTTAAACTCTCCCATTCTTGAGTGGCTTGCACACAGCTTTGCTGTGATTTGTTGTAGACGGCTGTAACACGATGATGTTATTAAGTCAGTTATCTCATAACACAGGATTACTTAATAATTTGCTCCATTTGTCCTCACTGACGGAAACAATGTGCTCAACCATGTGTTATCCCAGTTCTTAAGACCTTTAAGCAATCCTTCAAGGCCTTGAGCAGCTCCAGCTCTTCATTTTACCAATGGCAAGATCAGAATATGTGACTCACTGCAGAGCCGAAGGATCCTTCAATCTACTGAAGAGAAGGAAGACATAAACTGAGCCAGGCAAATTCAGATGAGACAATTACCAGTCACAGGGAAAATCTATCAAAGGAATTGGTGGACTGTCTTAGCTCCTAAAGATGCAATTCTTCTGATTAATGTCTGCAACTACAGGGAAAAGCCAAAGTATCTTGCTGTGCCCCTTTTAGGCCCTGTAGAAATCTAGTCTGCATGGTCAGGAGAACCCAAAGGGATATTCTTGTCATCCCAGAAGGCACATCTAAAACTGGGCAGATGAATCATACCCTTGGAGTGCACATTTCCTACCACCTATGGTAAAGGGAGCTGGGAGTGGCCACGTTAGATATAACTACATTATAAATGTCAAGTTAGGAGAGATGAACTCCAATTCTGGTGCTCAGCTTAGTTTCCAAACTGAGTGCCTAGTGCTCTTTGGATGTGCTGGGTATCTGCACCCATATCTGCTGGCAGACATGATAAAAGACCTATGGAGACTTTCATCTCTCTGAAATTTGATGTCATCCAGACTTGTTCCTCTTTTAAATCCTTTGTCATGTTTGCCACTGCAGATGCCATAGGTATTCATGGTATATATGCTGTCTGGAACAGGCTGGAGCATCTCACAAATTAAAAGATGCCAATGCTTAGAGAGCTGAGTCCTTTCTAATGCAGCCACCAGAGCTGTTTTTCTGGCCAAATGAATCATTCCCTGGGGTCCATTGACTGGACTGACAAGATCTTCACTGACTGTCACTCAGTCACTCAGTGCTCACATGGACATCATTCTGCAGAGACACTGGAATTTAGCTGTCCCCATCTCTGAGCTGAACTCATTCTTCATTAGAGCTCAACTCTGTTGACAACACATCACAATCTCACACCTCTTGAGGGTCTTGGGGGTATCTTGCCCAGCTTTCAGCAGCTGCTTCAAGAGCAGCCTGTTGGCCTGCATCATTTCCTGCCAGATTGGTGTAAATGCCTTGGATTCCCACAGTATCTCAAAAAAACCCCCCATATACCTTCATTTAGACAAATAAGCAGTGACCTGTAGGTTTTCCAGGAACAGATGCTTTACTCAAGAATGCATTGCTGGACACATTGTAGAAATATGGGGGTGAATTTTTGTGGCATGTGTATACAACTGCTCATACTCCAAGAGTTTGTTTCTGGCCATAAAGTCTCTAAACACCCCTTACCTATTGTCCAGGTTATTTGCTTTGCTCAGTTCATTGGTGTAGGTGAGACACTTTTCCTGTGCCTTATCACACGATCTCAAAGAGTAAATGATTTATATGAACCGCCGATGTTTATTTTATCAATGGGAACACTCCGTGAAGTTAAATTATAATCAAACATGATGCAGTAGGACACAAAACCACTTGCTGCATTTCATGCGTGGCCATAAACAAGCTCAGCTTATCAGAAAAACAGGTCCAAATGTGTCAGGGGCCAGAGGAAGCTCTTGATTACACAGTGTTGAGCCCACAGCCAGTGTGACTATTGGCCTCTTTTCAGAGGAGGGAGTTATAATCCATGTTGGCATGTGTGAAATAAGGAATTGGCGGCACTCATTAAGAAAGAAAAGAAATGAAAAACCATGAAAGGGAAAGTAGCTTTACTAGTATTTCCAGTGTTGAATCATTGGCATTCAGGGCTGTGGCCAGGTTACGGCGAGAAGGCATCTAATTTGGCTGCCCAACATTGACAAATCCTACTACAGAAAAATGCTAACCCTCTTCCCCTGGAAGCAGAGTAGGAGGAGAGTTAGAGCTCTGATGCTGCAAGGGATTCCTTTTCTCCGCCCTCCCCAGTAAAGCCATCCCCCTTTCAACCTCCTCACTCCACCCTGGCCAGATCCCAGCACTCTGTTCCCAGCCCCAGGGGCTGTCTTCAGCCCTACCCATAAAAGCTGCTCTTACGATGTTGAACCTCTCCTTTCCCAGCAGAAAGGGAAAACCCTGGTTGTTTGGAAACCAGAGGCAGATACTGCATGGAAAGTGGAAGAGGCCTTCAGCATTTTCACCATCTGCCTATGTCCAAGCCCTCGCTGGTACAGACTGGGAGTAAACTCTGGCCTCTCCCACCAGAAGTGCTTTCCCCATAAAAATAGGAGTTTCCAACAGAACAAGTTTTCCCTAATTGTTTCTGGCAGACGTTTCGCCATCAGCCTCTCTGTGGGCAAACCTGCTACTGGTCCCTCCACTAAAACCACAGCAAACAAGGTCTAGAGAACAAAACTCGAGATGACAGGGAGAGCCTTAAATAAAAAGGAAGGAAGGAAGAACAAAACCCACAGCAGGCGCATAATCAAGTGAATGAAAAGACTTGTCCACACTACCAACATCCGGGTGACAAATCTGCCCGTCTGGGATGCCAGAGCAAAGAAAGTGGCTCAGCAAACCATCCAGGGGCTGGAATTCAGCACCATACAATGAGTCAGTGGGGCCAGGACTTGAATTTGGCATGGCTGGGAGTGGAGAGGAAAATCCAGTGCTGCCTGCAGCGCTGTGTTCTCTGGGGAGATTTCTGTTGCCTGGCTGGTCCAGCACTAGAGGGTAACAGTGAGTCAGTCAGGCTGCTGGGCCACATGGCTGGGACAGGTCTAGCTGGTGGTGTTGGACAGGTTGGAAGTGGTGATCCCAGGGAGATCAGAGCAGGCAAGAACAAATGAAGGGGCAGATTTCACTCCCCCTCACTGGCCTCACTATAGGGCACTTTTGGGGCTGGGCTGCACCAGCAGAGAGCAGTGGGTGTTCTGGGAGGGTGTCCCCGTGCACTGGCAGGAGAAGAAATGAGGTGACATCGGAAATGGGTCGCTGAACACTGAGGGAGCACAGGGCTGTGGAGTGGGAGCCCAGGGAAGGGGATGAGGATCCTGCTGGAAGGTGTTTCTACTCCACACAGGATGATTTTGAGCAAAGAGCCAATTCACTGTTCTGCTTCTGTGTGCAGAGCAGGAGGTGCATCCCCTGAACTACACATTAATGTAAAAGCCTGTGTTGCACATCTTTAGTACCTAAACTGTATGATTTTGATCAACAGAAGCCCAGCATGAGCTGTAAACCCACAGCTTGCTGCTGCTTCAGTTCGGGACCTCATCTTCTGGACATGGGCAACCATCTGAGCCGCCCATGATGGCAGGAGCCAGACTTGTGCCCGTGTCAGTTTGCATTCAGCTTGAGACCTCATGGCTATGCAGAGCTCAGAGCAGAGCAGCTCTTCTTAAATAGTCTTTTTACTCCCAGAGGGGATGAGCTCAGCCACACATCACTTGGTAAAGTTGTAGTGAATTATTTTTCCCTTAAAACTCCAATATTTTTTGAGTCTTTAATCAAAATTGTAAAGCCTAAGATCAGGTTCTTTAGCAATTGAAGTTGGGTATCTAGTGGTTAGAAAGGAACAGCAGTCAGGACTCCTGGGTCCCATTTTCAAATCTCCCACTGACTCTTCGAGTGACCTTGAAGAAGTCAATTAATTTCTGTGTCATTTTCCAGACAGGTAAAAATGAGGAAATAATTCTTCCTTAGTTCGCTGGGGGATTGTGAGTCTTAATTGTTTGCAGGGCACTTTTCTCTCCCCAAATGAGAAGTAAAGGACTTTTATTACAGCGGGGCTGGAGTAAGGCTGAAGCTTGGCATGGAAAGCCATGGACATCTCAGGGCTGAGGCTGTAGTGCTCAGAGGGCACATCTGTCTTTGCTGCAAGGTGGCAGAATTGCTTGGCCCTGCATTCCATGCCCTTCCAGCTCTGCAGCTGGGGGTCCAGCTCTCCCCATCAGCTGCCCCAAGGCCACCCTGTCCCAGCCTTTCATCAGCTCTGGAGGTTGAAGTCTCCTTGCAGTCATGTTGTGGAGGCAGAGAGAATGAGAAGGAACAAGTTGCCTCCATCCAGAGCCACTCTCACGTATTTTGCCTACCCCATACTCTCAGCTTTGGCATGTGTGCTGATCCTCACCAGTAACGTGCTGATACTTTACCAATGGGGAGGCATCACCAGCTGGCAGCCTCTCAGCATCCAGCCACAGCTATGAAGTCCCATCTGGGCTATCAGTCTACCAAAAAAAAAATCCTTTAGGGACTTAACTTTGATCTAAGAACAAATATTGTCACATCTAGAAGGAGCCGATCCTTTTTCTGGGGTGCTCTGTTGAGGTCAGTGGAGCTGTGTCAAGCCACCAGCTTGCCTTGGGGTGTAAATCACTCCTGCAGGGAAGGATCTCTGAGTTTATAAATGTGTAAGTTTATTTTTGCCTTGAAGGGAAGCTTGTCAGTGCCCTGTCTGCAGAACTGATCACTGCACAGGTTTCCCTGGGCAGAAGAGAGGACAAGGAGCTGCCACCCGGGAACCCCATCCAAATTAACCTACTTACCAGGCTGCTCTCCTGCCTGCTCCAGGAGAGTGGCTGTTTGTTTGCTTTAGGCCATTTCTCTGCAAGCAGTAACCAGGCATGAGCAAAATTCAGAAAACTTCTGCTCCCATGGGAAATTTCAGCCTTTCAGAGGTCAGTCTGCATCCCAAATCAGGCCAGTTCAGCAAAATGAAATTCTGGTTGAACTCACTTAAAGCAGTCAGAATCTCCCTGGTGAAAAAGTGGAAACTGGAGAAAGCAGAGGGGGAGGGAAATGGAGGAGATTTTCTTTTACTTACAGGAAACTTCCTTTTATGAGAAATTGTATTTTTCACTTGTTCCAATCCCAAACTACTCAAGAACTAATGCCAGGAATTCCCTCATCTATTTATACGCAGTTTTGCTGTCTGAGTCTTATTGTACCTGGCATTTGCAGTGACATATCACTGTGTTGCAAATAGTACCAGGAACATTTACCTTGTGGAAGTGTCATAGAGGGAAGGTTTCCAAGGGGCCCTTTATCAACCTGCTGCCACTGACCTGCAGGGATCATCCTGGTTTCCCCCCAACCCTGCCAGCAAGGGTCCAAAGCCCTGTGGCTTTTTGAACACTGCAGCTGCAACAATGTGGCCGTGTTTTGGGGCGAATAAATGCTCTTTCTGGTGAAAAAAAGCAGGAACACTGCGAATTTCTGCCGGTTTTGCCAAGTGAATTCATTTAGAATTAAAAAACATAAGTTGCTTGAGACAGATTTCACTATGAAATGTCTCTTTGTTCAGAGCTTTCCTTTCACTGTTTTTCTTCTTAATATGAAAACGCTTAAAAGCGAACTGCAATGTTTTCTCTGGGATGGAGTTAAACTTTTTTATTAGATCAGGAACAATATAGACATGTGTAATTATCTTTCAGTATCACCAGCAAACCAAAACATCTCTTACTCACCTCATAATTGAAAGTGTCATATGGGACACCCTGTTAAAACTGAAGCAGTTTGCAATTGGCTAGAAACCAAACAAATAACTCTTAACTGAAACTCTTGTTTTTACACAAGGAGCCATGAAAACATTACCATAATGAAGATCTGTCAGAGCTTACTTTGGGGGACAACTGCCAAGTGATGCTTCTGCATCTAATCTCATCAACACCACCTAATTACAAGTAAAATCAGGTCTGTGGATTGCTGTTTTCTTGGTATTCAGTTAATGTCAGTGTGAGACAGACCAGACCCAGGATGAAGTTAGCTGAGTGCCTGTAAATGTCTGAATTTGAGTTCCCTTTGCAGTCACAGAAGTCTAGTTATGACAGTGCACGGTGTCTAGGGAACAACTCAATGAAATAGGTATCAAAAACAGTTTGGCAAAACCCCACCTCGAAAATACTTATGTCACTGCTGCAAAAACAGCCCAGCTCTGATGGAGACATGGAGGGTGTGGATGTGCAGAAAGGAATGCAGGAGCCTGGAGGCTCCTGGAGGCATATCCAACCCTTTGAGATTCCCTGCTGTGTCTCACCTGGCTTCCAGTTGCCAGTCTAGAAGGACACAGGACTCACACAGGTCCCATCTCTTACCTGCCAACCTTATGTCTCTGCTAACATGGGGAATCTAAAGCAGAGCTTGATCACTGATTCATTGCCCTGACATTGCATGAGGTGAAAATCATTCCCAGAGTCCTCAGGTTGGCAGGACTTGGAAATACACAATCTGGAAGAGCTCTGGATGGGCCCATGTTGCCAAAGATGGATCAGGCAGCTTCAACCTGCAGTGTGACAGCCCTGCTCAGAATTTTGGGAGGTTGTCCAGATGAGTAAATCGGTGTCTTGTTACCTCACACAAGACACATGGCGAGAGGAGGAATTGCTGTGGAGACTGTGTGGTGCTTTCTTGGAAAGCCCCTGCATTAACTTCCAACCTTTTGTTACCTTCTGTACAATCACTTCCATGATTTTCCTGCTGACAAGTCACACCTCTTGCTTTGTGGGGGCAGGGCCATGCCAAACTGCTCCCACTCTTCGTGGCAGTAGAGGTTGTTTGCATCACCCTAGGAAGCTGGAGATTTACACCAGTGAGATTGCACAATCACCCCAGATAAGAGGAATGTAACATGTCAGCAGTGTCCACGTTTTTATCGCTGTAGGAAAGACATATAGGAACACTCAGATCCCTGTGGCATTGATAGGGAAAAATATCCTTCCCCTGCAGTTCTTTTGAACTTGAGCAGAGCAGAGTGGGCAGCACCATTTGACCAACAGCCCCTGTGTTGCTTATCTGTGATAAGACCAGGGCTGGCACTGCTTTAAATCACACATTTTCCTTTCACTGTCATTTATAACCAATGGAGATATTTTATGTTTGTATAGCTTCTTTCATCCCAAGGATCCCACAGTGTGTTATAAGGCAGGATCTGGATGCATCCCTTCTGTTCTGCAGGGGGATTGACTCATGAGGACATCATAGAATCAGAATGGTTTGGGTTGGAAGGGACCCTAAAGGTCATCTAGTGCCAACCCACTGCCATGGGCAAGGACATCTTCCACTGGACCAAGCTGCTCCAAGCCCCATTCAATCTGGCCTTGGACACTTCCAGGGATGGGGCAGCCACAGCTTCTCTGGGAAACCTGTGCCAGGGCCTTACTACCCTCACAGGGAAGAATTTCTTCCCAATATCCTATCTAAACTTGTCCTCTTTCAATTTAAAGCCATTCCCCCTTGTCCTACCACTCCATGTCCCTCTGCAACTCTCTTGTAGCCCCTTTATGTACTGGGGAAGCCCATCTAGGCTTTCTGCCCTGGTGGCTTCTGTGCTCATGGGCATTCTGGTCACTAGTAGTGTCCCAAGCATTAATGGAAAGCACAGCCATCCTATTTATATTGTCCTGTTACAAAATACTTCTTCAAAGATAGTTGGAAAGACAGGTCCACATTGCAGGTGTCTGAGTTAAGAGAGAT
>VYZS01074884.1:6678-18268 GCA_013400695.1 Neodrepanis coruscans
ACAGGCTGCCCAGGGCAGTGGTGGAGTTCCCATGTCTGAAAGTGTTAAAAAATGTGCAGATGTGTCATTTTGTGATACAGTTTTCTGGGCATGGAGGTATTCAGATGATCTTGGAGGCCTTTTCCAGCCTTCTTGATTCCATGACTCTGGATGTGAGTGGGGTGGTGTTGCTGCAATTCATCCCCCAGCAAACCACACTTCTTACATGGGGGTTTGCTCTGCCCCTTCTCTCAGGTGGCTTCATCTCCAGCAAGAGGTAATTCAAGGAATTTGGGGACATTAAATGGTGACATCTCCTTTGTTCGAGTCTAAACCTTGCACTTAAGGTTTATCCTTGGGGGATGGGATGGGAATTAGGACCCAAAATTCATACACTTCATCATCCAAACAAGAGTCTGGCCAGAGCCTGGCCTTTGCTAAGTGCTGCTTTGCCAGGCCCTTTGTCTTGGATCCATTATTCCTTCTTGCTGGAAAACCTCCCAATTTCAGTTCCCAAAGACCCCAGGGAGTGTTGGGAGTGATTGGTCTGGATGTAACTGTGCTCACTAATCAAACAGATCAAACAGTGATGCCTTTGTGCAAGGCAGGTTCCTTCCTGGACCTTGCAACTGTAGCATGACCTGGGATTTCATGCTCAAAGGGGAATGTAGGTATTTCTTAATTCAAACCTCAGTATGATACTGTGGTTAGCCTTGTTGCCAATAGTAATGATTAATGCCCTTTTGGTTACTCTTTATTCCCACATTTAATTTGTCTCCAATACCTTCATTTCCTTTTCTAAACTCCTTTTCCAGCTTCTGCTGGGATGTGCCATCAGTCCTGTGTCACATGCAGGACTTTTTGTGGGTTGTGGTGTTTTCTAGGTCACTGTTGTGCTGTACATCCCTTGCTTCCTAAATAATTCGAGTTGTTTGCATTCCTAATCAGCTCTACAACAAGAATCTTACTGTGGGATTTTGCTTTTCCCACTTGAGGCCAGAGGCTGCTGTGTGTGGAGCTGAATGTGCTGTGCTCAGCATGAGCTCAGAGCTGTGTTTTTCCCAGTCTGTGGGGTGGGTGTCAACTCTTTGGCCTAATTTCTGATGGATGCTTCCCCCTGGTGCCATTCCATGTGCTATCTGCCTATTCTTCTAAATGCCTGCTTTTTCTCTCTCTCTTTTTCTGCTGTTGTTCTCCTGCTTGTTTCTGACTTGAATTTCATTATGTTGTCTCAGCCAACCAGCCAGATTCCACCTTTTCCCCCTCTTTTTTTTTGTTGTTTTGATATTCAGGGCTGAATTATTTCTCTCACTTGCTGAAGCTCATTTTCCTGAGTTCTCTTTTCTCTCTCAAGAATTGAGTTCTCTTGTTTATTCCAACTTACCTTGTTGCTTCCATTGACCCTTTATCAGTCACTGATCAAGAGCCCATCATTATATCACCTCTTCATTATTTTTGGGTCCTTTCTAGAGCTTTCTTTTTCTCCTTTAAAATCTGTTTCCTATTCTCTGCATTTTTGAGCTCTGTGATATTCCAGCATTTCATCTTCCCAACTTGTCCTGAATCCCAGACTTTGTGGTACTTCCTCTGTCCTTATTTAAAATGTCATTGGGGAAAGGCTTTGAAAAGCATCAGGTTTCTTCAAGTTGGTTTGTTTTTGCTTTGAACTCAATGAGAAGGAAACACTTGTTGATAAAATTAGATTTATTTTCCACTTTTATGCCAAATTCTGTGCTCACAGTCCCACATTATTTGGCTTTCTCCTTTGCTTGAAATCTCCCAGGAATGATTTTTATTTTTAATTTATTTATTTTCCTCTTAGCTTACAGACTAGAAGATTTGGACAGGAATCTCCACTATTCTCCAAAATTCAATTCTTCCTTTCCTGCCACATCTATTCCTCTTTTCCTTTGGCCTCCCCTGGAACACTGGGTGTGTTCATTCTCAGTAATTAATGACAGGGTGAAGCAGAAATCACATGGGCAGGAGCTGCCATTAAGCAAAGAGCAGAGTGATGGAATGAGCCTGGGCTGCAGAATTGCCTCTTGGATGTTGGACAACACATTAAACCCTTGCCACTGAAATTTCAGGGCAGGAGCCTTTTGTCTGGTGCTGCCATGACTCAATAACTGTGTGTAGCTGCAGAGGGTGAGTACAGGGTGATTATCTGGTGTATCCAGGGTGACACAGGCTGATTGCACAGTTCATCCCTGTGCAGTGCCCACGCTGCCAACCAGGGCAATCAACTTGTCACCAGCCTCCCCTGAGGGAGCATCTTCAGGGTCTGCAGGACCAGGGACTCTCTCACATTTTCTGCCTCAGTAAATGTCACAGTTTGGAGGCTTAATCATGCCAGAGAAGCAGGAATATGCTTTGGTTTTGCCAGCCAAGCTGGATATCAAATTGCAGCCACAAGAATATCTGCACAAGTCCCAGGCTTTTGCAGAACTAGTGCAGCCCTGTCATTGCTGTGTTTGAGCTTTCTAATAAAGAATCCTCAGAAGCAAATTTCTGTAGTGCTGAGCTTTGGATTCCAATTTTCTCAGTGCCAAGCAGGAGAGCACAAATGGCCACATGAGAAGGAAACCTGGTTGATAATGAGGGGAAAAATCTGCTTTCCTGTTCTCCTGCATGAGGGTGGGTTTTACCTTCTGTCCTAATTCTCTTGTAGAAGGTACACAGCACTGAGGGAGATAACAGAGGGCTCCATGTGGAAATAAAAGCAGCCTGTTAGTAGTTTACAGCTTGAATGCATTAAGTATTAAGACACATATCCTGAGGGAGGAAAAGAGTAAATGGCTTTTATTGAAGGCAGCAGACAGCCTGTGTGGGAGGAGACTTTGAGGGCTCAATAAGCAAGTGGAGTAAAACCCATGAGCAGGAGTTTTTAGGGGCTTTATTTAACTTTTGAACCAGCTGAGAAGGTGGGGACGGGGCTGGTTGTTCTCCATGTGCCTGGAGGTATCTTGGGCAGGAGATGGAAAAGTCAGGGCAAGAGAAGAAGGTCAGGAGAGGAAAGCTGCCCTGGTTTTGGGTGGTGCTGGTTGCTGGCTGGGTTTTCAAGTGTCAGAGCTGGTGTTCAGTTTAATTCACCTTGTGAGTGTGGGGAGCTCACAGGGGTCTGTGCCTGTGGATCTCTGCCTTTCAATTCCAGGCATTTTGGCTGAAGAAATGACAAGCTGCAGTAATTGGAGGCCCTGGAGGAGGGCAGGTATCTGTGGACGCTCCCTGACCCCCAGTCCTGGCACTTCTGGGGCTCTTGCTGCACCAATGGGACTAATGGAGGAAAGACCTGATGTTTTAGGAGCTTCAGAGCAGTTTCTGTGCCACATCCAGGCAGTGCAGAGCTCCTGGTGGCTCTGCTTTTGCTGTCAGTCTGGGGTTATGGATCTCTGTGTGGACTTTCTCTGATTCTGCCAAGTTCCAGTGTCCACAAGGGACTGGAATCCAGTTAGGGAACAAAGATTGGCAGTGCTCCTTCCATGCCTTTCCTCCTCTCTATTTCTAGGGGGTGAGGTCAGATATGAAGCAGGGGGTGGAATGAGATGGGCTTTAAGGTCCCTTTCAGCCTGTGTAATTCTGTGATTTATCATTTCCCCTCTTTATTTCTGTCCAGGAGTGCATTTCATTGAGCTCCCTCACCCCCTCTCTGTGTGCACTTCATGTGCCAGGGCTGCTTTGTGAATTGTCCTGTCTCTTGNGTTTCTGTGCCACATCCAGGCAGTGCAGAGCTCCTGGTGGCTCTGCTTTTGCTGTCAGTCTGGGGTTATGGATCTCTGTGTGGACTTTCTCTGATTCTGCCAAGTTCCAGTGTCCACAAGGGACTGGAATCCAGTTAGGGAACAAAGATTGGCAGTGCTCCTTCCATGCCTTTCCTCCTCTCTATTTCTAGGGGGTGAGGTCAGATATGAAGCAGGGGGTGGAATGAGATGGGCTTTAAGGTCCCTTTCAGCCTGTGTGATTCTGTGATTTATCATTTTCCCTCTTTATTTCTGTCCAGGAGTGTGTTTCATTGAGCTCCCTCACCCCTCTCTGTGTGCACTTCATGTGCCAGGGCTGCTTTGTGAATTGTCCTGTCTCTTGTGGAGTTTTTTTTCAGTAGTTTGCCATTAACTGCTCTTGATGCTGTGCAAGAACAGGCAAAATAATGTGCCCCAGCAGGAAGAACAGCCTGACCTGTGTGTGATCCTGTGGAATGCCTCAGGTAGAATGGCAGTGCTCACTCACACAGTGACAGGAGGCAGTGATCTTTAGTTTAAAAAGATCCTGCAGTGAGACATCCCTGAGCACTTCCCAGGTGTCTGTGAGTCTGATTTCCCTTGGGCCTCACTGTCAGTGTGGGGTTTGCAGTTTTCCTGGCAGAACCTTCTGCAAGTTTTTGAGTTGGAGGAAAGTATTGATATCTTTGTTATTACAGACTTTTAAGCATGACTAAAAAGATTCAGTGTGAAGATCAGGAGCTTTATTAGAAGATGTTTCAGTTCTCTGTGGTCTTTGCAACAGGGAAAAGGGAACATTTGAAATTCAGAGCAGGTCTCTTATTTTTAAGAGCATCAGAATTCACATCTCAAAAGATTGTGAGCTGGTACCTGGAGGAAACTGAGCACATGTGAAAGACTGAGAGGTGCAGAAGGACAGGGAGGGGAGATCTTGGGGACTGAACATTTCCCTGAGTCAGGAGAGACCTGGGTGAAGGCAGATGAGGTGAGTGGCTCAGAAACTAAAGCTCACATGGCTCCATCCATCCCACTGCACTTGGAGAAGGGAACTGGACCAGATGGCAGGACTGGGCAGCATCCTGCCAGCTCTCAGGAACATTTCATTTGGGCTGGGTTGGGAGGCTGCCCAGCCCCTTATTTAGTCACAGAATCACTGGTGACTCTGGTGGTGGCAATAATGGAGTGTGCTGTGGGTCTGTGCTGATTTTGGGGTTCCTGCCCCAATAACTGCACTGGGGTGTTGTGCCTGGGTGCTCCTGTTCCTGTTTGGGGGAAATACTCAAATAACACTTTCCTTTTCCTTCCAGGATAATGAGGGAGCAGCCCAGTGTGGTTCTTGGGGTGGCCCACACTGTTGTGAAGAGAATGTCCCCCTTTGTGAGGCAGATTGACTTTGCCCTGGACTGGATGGAGGTTGAGGCTGGACGAGCTGTTTACAGGTGAGATGTGGACTAAATTGTGTTTGAAATTTTCCTGGTGACATATAGAATGAGGACTATATTTATCAGCCATTCCATCAGGTTTTCTCTGTTCTGAGATCTTTTGAACTGATTTCCTTTCTGCACCACCTTCAACATTGCTTCAGTCTCTTGTCTCCAGGTGTTAGTGAATTATTTCATACTGTTCCCCATCCTTTCTGCTGTCTTGGCAAGCTTTTCAAGTGACAGAATTGATTAAGACACAGACAGTTGTGTGTTCTGGTGGTGGTTCCTGCATTGTTAAGGACATGAACATCTCTTGCACAAAGAGTTTTTCAGCTTTTCTAAAATAAACAGCAAAACTCAAAGGTAATTCACTTAGGCTTTTTCAGCAGTAAATTGAAAATAGGAAATTTGTGTTTAAGGGGCAAAAGATACCTTGGGAAGACTTAGTTTTATGGATCTGTACTGGAATGCAATTGAACTGTTACGTGGTTGCTGCAGTGGTGGGAGAATAATGGTCTAATTTAGTTCATGATCTGTGTAATTTTAATTGTAATTTTTATAATTACACCTGCAGCAGCAAAGCCAATGGAAGTTTTGGATTACTCTGTGCATCAAAGCAATGCAGAGCTGTCAATATCTTGTTAAAATCTTTCAGAATTCCAGGCATTAGTTTTAACTCCACTGGCAGAAGTGTGGCATCCATGTGCTGGAAATCAGCATTCCAAACAGAATTCCTGATTGATACAGCAAAACCTTCCTGATAGACTAAGGTGTGTGCACCAAAAGGAATCCAAATCTGGAGCCACTTGGGAATTTTGTCTTTGACCTGCAGAATTTCCCTGCACCCTTGCAATGGGAACCAGCAATGAGCCTGTTGTGTCCCCTGGAGCCCTTTGGCACCCTGATCATCTAATGGGGAATCACAGAGGAGTCACCTCTCCCAGGTGGCTCCAGCCTGCCCTTGGACACTCCCAGGGATGGGGCAGCCACAGCTTCTCTGGGCACCCTGTGCCAGGGCCTCCCCTCCCTCCCAGCCAGGAATTCCTTCCCAATATCCCACCTACCCCTACTCTCTTTGGGATGTCCTGTCAATCCTTGCCTCACCCAGTTGTGCACAACCTGTACATTTAAACACGAAAAGGTGACCTGGGATATGTTTAACTGGAGCCTCTTCTGTGCCTCGTTCGCTTGTGATTTTTAATTGTCAATCAAACCCTTTCCTGTGTCCTCTGAGCCAGGCAGGGAAAACCATCAACTCCAGGTACAGATGCTTCAGTAATCCTGACTGTTGGTGCTTTTTGCAGGCAGGGTGACAAGTCTGACTGTACCTACATCGTGCTGAACGGCCGCCTGCGCTCTGTGATCCGCATGGAGGACGGCAAGAAACACCTGACGGGGGAGTACGGCCGGGGGGACCTCATTGGGGTGGTAAGAGAGGGACCTTCTGAGAACCTGGGCTTGGCTCCACACTGGACACACTCTCTGAGCAGCTTTTAATCATGAAGGGCTTCCTTAATGAAAGAAAGGAAAATCCTTTCTACCTGGAAAATTTATGGAATAATTCGTGTGTTGAGTTTGTTGCTAGGCTTGGTTTGAGGAGAAAGGAAATAAAACCAAGCCATAACCAAACCCATGGCCTCTCCAGGGCCATATATCTCCCATAGGCTTCAAAAGCCCCACAGCTCTTCTGTGCTATGGGTTGCTTTTTTCCCAGGGAGAGGAGTGAAGCCTGACAGGGAGAATTGCAGGAATGTGCCCTAAATGGAGATTTGGAGAAATTTAGTGTCATAGGAACACTTCCCCCTGAGTCTCCCTAACTCTCTCCTCAGAGTTAGCAGAGCTGACTTCAAAGCTTTGTCAGGTTCTTCAGGGAGTGTGTGATTATTATAGTTATTAAATCAACTTTTGGTTGCAAAATTGTGGTATTTACCTCTGTTTAATTTCTCTATGTTCATTTTTTTGTTTCTCAGACCTAGTTAACAACAGAAATAGGAGTCTGACATCACAAATATGTGTGTCTTGTTTGATCATGATATTTAAAATTAGAAGGTTTCTGGAGTTCTGAGGTTGTTTTTCAGACCTTTTTCTGCTTTTTGAGCTGAAAACTAAACACTGAATGTGTATCTGTTTATAGCCAGAATTAGCACAGCTCTGAAGCCAGAAAACACAAGAGTTGGGGTAAGTTATAAGGGAAAAAAAATCTTGTTTATAGACATGAAGAGGAAGGAGGAGTCCAAGGCTGTTTCTCTTTACAAAGCTCATCCAAGGCTGTACAGATGGTTTCCTAAGTGGAAGCATCCAGCAGTTGGGTGTTTCCCAGTGGTGTCAGAGGTTCTCCTTCCCTCTCTCCCTGCTCTCTGGCTCTGTGTGTGATGGAGGAATGTCTCTGTGGCAGGAGAACTCCCTCAGCAGGGCACCCCTGGTGTCCCTGCTGGCAGGTGGGTGCCAGGGCAGTGTCTGGTGTTCTGAGATCCTGACCCAGGGCTGAGCTGTTCTCCTTGAGAGGAGCAAAAGGTTTTATTGGGAGAAGAGTGAAGTGTCTGTACCTGTTCACTGTGTGTTCACAGCTTGTTTCCTTCAAAATACTTCAAAATTAATTACCTGTCCTTGGGAAGTAGAGAGAACATGAGGCAGTTCTGGTGGTGCTTCCAGCAGAAGACAGTGATTGTCTGGGCTGGTGGTTGCACATTATTTATCAGGTTCTCTGGGGACAGTGTTTAGGGACCCTTCCCAAGCTCAGTGCTGCTCTGGCTGAGGGGTTGTGTTGGCTTGGGATCATGTTTGGAGGAGCAGGTCCATTCTGGAACGTTCCAGGCACACCCACAAATTTTATTTGTTTTTTTCTTTTTTTGGGGATACCTCATTAAAGGTAAAAATGACAGGAACAAAAGCTGAGATCTTTCCTGACTAATCCTGCTGGTATGAGGCCTTGCAGGGTGTGGGTAAGGGTTTGTCAGCTTTGACACAGGCAGGCATTTTCCTGCTCCTCTTTCCCTGCTTTCCTTTGCCTGTGGTGATCTGCAGCTTCACTGTCAACCTCCTGGAGCTCTGCAGAGCAACCAGGTTAAAAACAGAGCTGTTCTACTTTCTCAAAGTAGTTTTGAGTGACAGTGGAGCATATGGTGCTCAGAGGGTGGCACAGGGTGCCCAGAGAAGCTGTGGCTGCCCCATCCCTGGAAATGTTCAAGGCCAGGTTGGAGCCACCTGGGGCAGTGGGAGGTGGGTGGCAGGGGGTGGCACTGGCTGATCTTTAAGGTCCTTTCCAAGCCAAATCATTCTGTGATTCCATGATGTGGTCTAAAAACTTCATTCCCTGTGCAAGAAGTGGTGCCAGTTCTGGCATAACATTCCCTGCTGGCCCAAGTGTTTGTCTGGTGAGGAAGGAGGAGGTGGATTTGCTGGAAGAACTGCCTTGTGTTTGCTGCAACAGAGCTGTGTTTGCTGGGGGAGGTCCCTGGGCCTGGGCACAGAAATACCCCAATAGTTTGTGTCTCCAGCAGAAGTCACTTTTTTGGGATCCATGTTGTGACATGAATCATGTTGGAGACTTTTGTGGTTCCATGGGCATCATCATCCCCTCCCTGCCCACAGCTCCCACCCCACTGACTCATGGTGCCATTTGTTGAATGAGTCTTGATGCTCTGGCTGCCTTTGGAAAACATGGGGGAGGATCTGTGCATGTTGCCAGGATTAATGCAGCCAGCCCTTGCTGGGGCCATTAGTAAAATGATATTTTTCATTTTCAAAAGGTTTGTTTATCCCCTTCTGCAGAACCTGCTATATGAACCTTTAAAAACCTGCTGGAGGGTTGTCTTTCCCCTCCCTGAGATTAACGTGGGTTCTTGGTGCTTGCAGGGAATGCAAAGGGCAGTTGGTGTTGCTAATTAATATTTTGGTCAATTTTGGTGGCTTGTTCCTCCCTTAACCCCTCCAAGACCATCCCATATCATGATAATTGTGGGCACTTGTAGTCAGTGTGTTTTAATTTCCTGCCTTGATGTCAGAACTTCTAAAATGCCACATGCCATTTGCGTAAGAGACGAGGATCTGCCATTTCTGCTTTCAGCACAAAAGCCCTGAAACAGGAAGGCTTTCAGACAAGATGGTAATTTCCAATGTGCATGAGCTCCCAGGGCTAAACTTGTGGTTCCAATGGTTTTGTTCCCTCTACTGACTCAGTGGCATCTGTTCCTGAGCTCTTGTTGATTCAGGGGGAGAAGAGCAGATTAGAAACTCAAGTTTGCCTTCCCTGTGTAGTTCCTTGAAGAGCTGATGGGAACAGTCACGTCAGGGGAAAAGGATCCCAACTCCCTGGGAGTCAAAACCTGCTTGAAAAACTTCCAAGTAGGTTTTAAATGACAGTGATGAATCTGCTAAATATTCCCTCCCTGTTGAAATGCACTTGACAAAAGTCCTGCTTTCTAAAGACTCTGATTTGGCTTCTAAAGACTCTGATTTGACCCATTTTGAGGGGAATCTTTTCATTTGGTGGTGCTGTGGACAAGTTTTGGAATGTGGATTTTATGAAACTATAGTGGGAGCTAAAGGATCATTTTTCTAGTGTCACTTCTACCATGGCCCAGGTGACCCCAGAGATCAGAGAAGCCCCACTGGGTGTTGGTAGAATAAAGGGACTTCATTAAGTGACTTGATTAAAATGCATCTCTTAGTCTCTCATTTGTTCTCTTGATCTCACTGCATTAGTTCTGATCTTGATTAACCACTGGAAACTGGTTTTTACTCTTGATCTCATCACTCTTTAACACTTTGCTGTCTGAGAAGGAGGATCCCTCCTCATTCATTTATTTTTTTATGCCTGTTGGTAGCAGGGGAACTGGTCCAGGCACTGTCCCTGCACTGCTGGGACTGGAGCAGTTTTTCAGTGGTTTATTCCAACCTCAGTTGTCACAACACAGGGTCACAACTCCAACCCTCTGCTGAGGTGGGTGAGGAGAAGGGAACAGATAAAACAGAACCATCTCAGAATAATCTCCTGCTGGATTAAAGTTGTTTGAACACTGCCTGTGCCCTTCAAAGACCTGCAGGTGATGGAACCTTCTGTGCAATGAGCTTTTTATGCAAGTCAACACTTTGTGTTAATTGAGTTCTGAGGGATGGCTGCAGGGATGGGGGGCCAGACCCAGCAGGCAGCTCTCAGGGGCCTCAGCAAGAGCTGGGAACTCTCAGGATTTTCAAAGCTGGGCTTGCTAAAATCTGTCTGCCCAGACCCAGCTGCCTCCTGAGAGGGGAAGTTGGGATGTGTTGCTTAATCCAAGACCCTTTGGTTTCTGAATAATCTGAATTTCTGAATAATTCTGAACAATCAGAATATCCCTCTTATTAGTAGGGTTATAGCCAGTCATTTTTGGGTAGGGAAACAGCAAAATAAGGGCACTGTGCACTGACACTTCATTGGAGCACAGGGCAGCACAAGTGATAAATTGCAGAACAGTGCAGCTCACACTGGTTGTGCTGGAGAGGAAATTCTGCTTTATGGTCTAGAAATTACAGAGATTTGAAGTATTTTTCAGATGTTAAGCTGTTCATCCAATTAAGACAGCAAAATATCCATGGCTTTTTTTTCTCTCTAAATAATTGAAACCCAAGAAGAATCTGTAAATGGCTTATGATGATTTGCCTTAAGGGATTGGAACACTGTCCTTTTGAAATGTAACACTGTTAGAAATCTTTAATTGCTGTGTAATCCTCAAAGGAATCACACAAAGGAAGGTATCAGGATTACACTTGTCAGGCTTTTGTTCTTTATCAGTATTAATGTTATCAGGCAGCTCCAAAGCTGAATGTCACTGCACCCTCCACATTAAGGCTGCTTTGCTTTGCCTTTTTGGAGCATCTTTTTTTTTTTTTTTTGCCAATTACTTGGATTTTTGTAATTTTGTCAAGCCATGTCTACTTTGTTTGCTGAAGCTGGAAGTTACTGCAGAATTATTTTGTATGAACTCAGGGTGGTGTCACCTCAGGCTCCCCATGGCTGTGGGAATTGGGGGTGGATGGAGCAGGAGCAGAGCTGGAAGACATGGCTCTGGAAGGGGGGGGGTTCTCCTTTCATGTTTCACCTTCAATCTTGCTAAAAATTATTTGCCTGGCAGCATTTTAGGTGTGAAATCGTATTAATAAATCCCAACAAAAACAAAGGAAAAAATTCCAGATTATCCAGTGAAAATCTCAAACAACCAAAACCCAAACCCCAAACAGCAGCTCCTCAGAATTGACCCCTCCCAAAGCCCTGAGTTCCCATGTGCACAGACTGAGATGAAAAGCTCAGTGTCCTCTTTTCCAAACCCATCCTGAGGGTGGTTTTGGCTGAATTCAAGCCACTGATCTGAGCCACCTTGATGAGTCTTGGTTTCCTCGAGAATCTTCACTGCAGATTCTTCACTGCAAGCTGCTGTTCTTCATTGAAGTTTCTGAGTTCTGTCCATTTTTCAGCTTCTTTACAACAACTTA
>VYZS01074885.1:0-11541 GCA_013400695.1 Neodrepanis coruscans
CAGTCTCAGCCCGGCTCCATCACTGCTGTGAGCACTGGGCTGTGCGACAGCTCCACTGTGCTCTGTGCCTGGGGTAACAGGCGGGAGTGGCACCATCTCCGTCCGCCACGCTCCACGCTCACAGCCCCTCTCTGCCATCACGCCCTGCCATGCCGCAAGGTGCCAGGGACTGGCCCAGGTCCGAGCCATGGGCCAGCACAGCGGTGCCACTGCTCCTGGCCCTGGCCCAGCTCAGGCTGGGCTGGGTCAGGAGCTGCGGGCCAGGCAGTGGCAGTGGCACTCCTGGTCCCACTCTGCTGTTGCCCTTACCGTGCCACAGAGTGCTGGGAACCAGCCATTTCTCTTGCTCCCCTCTCTCAGGAAAAGAAAAAAACAAGGTTTAAAAGACACCCCTTCCTCCTGACCAACCCGCAACACACACTGAACACAACTGGGCAAATGAGTCAGTATGGAAAAAAGGGTTATCAGAGAAATTACATGAAGAGATATTATGGCTTCACCTTCATGGTACAGTGAATTACTGTGTAGAATTACGTGATTTAGTTCTCAGTGAGATGCAAGGAGATGAAAAAATGTTTCTTTGAAAAATCCCAAGTGGTTCTACAATGAATTCGAACAGTTCACTTATCATAATGCTATAATAGTACTGCCATCTAAATGAAGATTAATAACAACATGTTGTATTTGTTTCTAAAGATAAAGATTCCCATTTAATAAGCTTACCATGAATTATATCCTCAATGCAATAATTTTCCCCATCTCTAGTAAAAATATCCATCCTTATTGGCTTTTAGTGGTAATCCAGAGCAATGTCTCTCTTGCATACTGCGTGCATTTTTCACAAACATGTCAACATAACACTCCTTGAGAAGGACATTATTTACTTTGGATAAACCTGCCTCATGGAGGATAAAACCATTCTTTCTTAACACTTATGAAGGACAACAGTAAGTATGCTATTTATGAAATGTTTCATTTTACAGTATGTGGTTTCCATTATATAAATAATTCTTTCTCCCTCATCTACTTCTCTGTGGGAATACTGAATAAACAATTAAAGAAGAAAAAAAAGAGTAGGTAGAGATAAGTATAAACAACTTGAAAGATGATTCATAGGTTGAGTTATGTTAATTGCATTTCCTACTGAAACATCAAAGTACATTTGTACATTTGGTAATATGAAATGTATGTACCTTTCCAAGATTTTATGTTTTTGCTCTCTCAAGGGTGTTGATAATTATACACAACAACTTCATGGAAAATATCCCCAAAAACTTTGTTTAGTGTTTATTTTCCCAGAGTAAGATATACCACTTATAATATCTTTTTTTTTTTTAAGGATAAATTCTTTGCTTTTTGTTATGGTGAGAGATACTGCTTAGTCAACTGTCAGAGTATAGAAGTGCTTATCACAGTCACATAACTTTTCTTCTTGTTGCCTTTATGAAACTTTTCAGCCATGAGAGAGAGGAAACCACTAAAAACCCCCCAAGAGTGGTAGAGCACTAATAAAAATGACTGCATTTTGGCTATGCTTTTTGAGAATTATTATACACTGAAATAACTGCAGTTGATTTATATTTCAGTAATGTCTAGAGGCCCTGATTAGAGGTTCAGGGTAATAGTTTCTAAAGTGAATAAGTAATGCAGCAGCTACAGCCATAAAAGAGCAAAAGCAACAGTTTTGGATTTTAGGTCCGCAAATCCAAATTTCAGCTACTTTAAGTCTAGTGCAGACATTTTGTTTCCCTGGTAGACTTTTGTTGCCTGTGTTTCTTCTGCTGATTGTTTGCAGAACTTCCCCAGCCTTTCTAAAACAGGGGTGATTATGCACACATAAATACACCAAGAGTCATGATACAGACTTTCTACCACTTATATGTCCTAGTGGGCTTGCTGCAGAAGACAGTTCATACCAAATAAGAAAAGCACTCCTATCGAATCTGTACTGACTAGAAATAAGACTTAGAAAGCAACATCCTCTCCAGAGGAGAGAGGACTCTCTGCTGAAAGCTGTAAAATACCCATGCAGCCTCCTACAACAGTGAGAAGATTGAAAAGGTAGAATTAATATGCATAAATCAACCATTATATTATTGTATTTATCTGAAAACAGAAACCTGTGGAAAATCATCAAAAGGATGGAATAATACACTTTTTTTTTTTTTTTGCACATCTTCCTTAGAATGGGCAATGAACTTTGTTTGCATTTGTTGTGGCTGGCTGAAAAAGACTGAGGAATATTCTGAGATTTTAATTGTAGTGGGGTGTGTTGTTGTTGTTTAGTTTTGGTTTTTGTTTGCTCTGAAGATATTTCAAAAAAGAGAATTTCCAAGACGAGGAAAGGGAGAGAATGCCAGTAAACACCCACATTAGTTTTAGCACATCCATTAATGTTCATGATCTAACCCTATGTGGTTCAGAGCGATGAATATGTCTGCTGTGTGGCATGGAGTTCTCCAGAAATCAGTTAATGAATATTTAATGAGAGCAAAATAGTTTCAGTAAGAGTTCTTTAAAGACTGAGCAACTAACTAAGCCAGGGTGAAGTAATATACTAAGGGAGAAGGAAAGGTTTCACATCAAAATCATCACTCAGTCGCTGTTTTTCTCTAGAATATTAAGTTTCAAAAAATGCATAAACCTGCCTCTTCAGGAAAATTTCTCTAACCTTAAGGAGTACTGGCTATTCTAAGATCTCATTCATACTTTCCATCAAAATTTACAAGCGACATTGCTGAGAAATGTATTATAAATCAGAGTTTCTCTAGGACAAGTTCTTAGTTTGCTAAACTGTGCAATTCCAAGTTACTCAGAACTTCTGTTGGCAAGAGTATTGCTTTAAAGATGGAAGAATTTGTTTCAATAGCGTTTGGCCAAGGTAGTTATTTTCTCAGTGAATAAAATAAGACTGATTTTAGACACATATATACACAACAATCTATCTTCTACTAGCTGAAAATGATGGGTTTCAAAATAATTGCACATACTGTACTGTATTTATTTTTTCACCATATTTCAGGATACATTTCATTGTTTCTCCAACTGATAATATGTAGAAGGTGATTTGTTTGTTAAATTGAGTAAAGCATTTTGAAATCATATCACAAGTAACAAATTGTTTTGTTTAAACTTGTTTTACTTGCTTGGTCTGATCTTAGTTATGCATTCCATGTCATCAGCAGGATACACAAGAGATGCCTTATGCTACACACATTCAGACTGGCTGCTGTGGAGGGAGCCCAGCTCAGGCATTAACCTCTTTTAAAATTTGCAGAGTACAACACTGTAGCCCAAACACCATGGCAATGACTAGGAAATATAAGGTTGTTAAATCCTGTTACGGCACCTTGATAAAGTTCAATTTAAACCTCAGGCAGTTTCCACCAAATTTGCTCTCCCTTGCCTTGCGTTGCCTTGCCTTGGCTTCCCTTTTTTTTTTTTTTTTTTTTTTTTAGCCCGGGGATTTTTTTCTTTTCACATTTGNNTTTTTTTTAAGCTTGGGATTTATTTCTTTTCACACTTGGCTTAATGAAAATCCATTTTTTCTAGTTGTAAGGTTGTTGCTGGTGATTCCTATGCTTGCCACAAGAGGTCTCTTACTGTGTGACAAATATGAAAACTAGGAATCAAACATCCTCACTTTTCCTGAGTGCTCTCCGAAGCTCTAGTTTACCTTTCAATGCCAGGGAAACTACAGACACACTTGAGAAAAAAATCTGTGTTTGCATATTTCAACATTGATCAAAATCCAAACTGTAGTTTCAGAATTGAGAGAGACCTGAACACAGCAAATAGAGATGATATTTGAGTGCTGAACTTAAGATATGCTCCAGTTACATTTCCATTTTCTCCTTCATTCTTGTGTGTGTCAATTTCCCTTTTTCTTCACAAACTGATGAATCTGATGAGCATATGCTGTGCTCACAGGCCCAGTGCTCCCATGCTAGGGTTTCATGCTTCTGATCAAAAATTATGTTAAAGAGCTTTTAATTAGATTTACTGCATTTTGAGACACCACAAATAACTTTATGTTCCCTTTGAGACACTTTTCATTTGCTGTTTCCTCTAATCTAGAATTTTCAGTGTTTGGTTTTGGCATATGAAAAATGTGAGACCTATGAAAAATATTGTCTTTTGGGATGGTCTTCAAGTGACCAAGTTTTTAATGAGTAAATTGCATCTTCTTACATCTCTAGTTTTTAGACCTTATGTGAGAGATTTGTACACCAACTGAAAAAAGAAAAGAAATAGATATTAGGAAAAGAAGTGGAAATGTGTGAACGATCAGTTAAAGAGCTGATAGGACCTAAGAAGAATATTCTGTCTATCCCAACTCTTGAATTTTTTTTGGTTGAGTGAGAAATATGTTGTTCAGTTTTTAGTATGGACAGTGAACTTCTTAGATAGATAATGAACTCACTTAAGCTTTATTAAGATTCTTCTACATCCAGCTTCGTAAAAGATATTTTTATTTAGTTTGAGTAATTATTAGTGATGTGAGTACTATAGTTTGGAACAGCAGATTTTAGCATCTGGTAGTAAGTAGGTGGTGGCCCGATTCTATTAAAAAGAATTAAAAAATATCTTTTCTATTAATTTTTCTTACCTTATAGATCGCAAATGAAGTGGTACGTGCTATCAGTAATGCAATAAAAAGGAAAAAAGTTACCCTATGTCAAATGCAATCTTGTTTCCTTTCTTTTTTTTCTTCCCTCATCCCCCTCCCTCCCCAAATTCTCACCCATGCGAGGCTTAGGGAAAGCTAATAGCTGCCAAAATCATCACAAAAAATTAATGTCCCTAGTCAGTGGATCAGGAAAAGTTTGGGATGGACAGAATCCAAAATATGTTTTCAAGGAAAATACTGGGGCTGCAGATTTGGGGTGAAATCATAAAGAACCATCCCCTGGAAGGCTAGGAGTCAGTCTTATTTAAATTACTCCTGCTACTAATGCCAATACTGGGCAAAATTCCCCTAGTCAGACAAAAACACCAAGATTTCAAAACACTGTAAACTATTTATGTTACCTGATAGCATGCCTCATTTGACTCCCCTTCCCACACCCACTCCAGAGAGAATCACATAGAACTTTGTGGAGACCAAAGCTGGACTATTTTGGCAGTCCTTCAAAACATAAATTAAGTTTAAACAAAAAAAATGCATATAAGGAAACGATTTGGTTATGCCCTCTTATTCCAGAATTACTGTATTTTGTTTTATATTATTTAGTTTCTATTGCCTCTGGGAAAGTATTTTCCATCCATGGAAAACTAATTACTAGTGCTGTTCATGCACATAATCCTGGTGTTTTCCCATATCATTTAAAGGATGCTGGTCACTTTACAGCTTACTGTACATTTTACTTTGGGTTCTGCAGCTTAAAGAAACAATATGGAACTTCAGTAGCCAGTTGCATCCCTGACAGTAAGTTCACCCCGAATAAAGGATGGGCTGTGCAGTTATGCATCCTAAAGAAGGAATGAAAATGGCTTGAAATACAAAAGAAGGAGGATAGAGTTACATGGTATACTTTCTTCCAGTGTGTTGATCAAGACAATTTCACCAGGTCTTTCTATCCAACAGAAGAACATACCTTGAAACAAGTGATGTTTTTCACCAAGTTAAAAATGTTACCTGAGTGAACATTTATAACAATTCTGCAAAAGATTTCATTGCCATAGCACAATCGCTACGTTATACAAAAGCCTGGAAGACTGCATATAGATTTGACCAGTCTCTTAATTTCACCAACAGAAGAATGAAAACAAAACTACAATAATCTGACAGTGCAATATACTGATGAATACTAAATACCTGGGACACTGCCAGACTGTTCTTAAGGAAGTATATACCACATATGTGGTCAAGAAATAAACTGAATTTATCATCCACCTCCTCTTGCCTCATTCATCCATCTCTGCCTGGACTACCTTAAGCATTCCAAACATTGAGTTGCGTCAAAGTATCTGTCCAAAACAAAAAGAAGGATTAGTAAGAAAAGAATTAATTTCCCCCTTCCTCTCAGCTGGTACAAAATTAATCTTTCTCTACAAAATATTGATACCTGTTGCTAGTCAGCTTTGAGATGGCCAGCAGCAAAGCCTTTATCTTAGTGTCTGGATAGACAACACATAGAGCCCTTGAGCTACCTAAAAAGAAATTGACTAGTTTCTTGAATATTTGGGGTTTTTTTTAACTCATTTTTCTGTATTCCAGATGAAGAAATCAAACAGAATAAAGTAGATCTGGCTTGATAGTTTACCTAATTCATCTTCTCTTGAAGTGTTCTGTATATTGTTTTCTAGCTTTAATATTTTTACTATATTTATGGTACTGTCAGTCTTCATGGACTAAATATTTTTTAAAAAGTTACACAAACTAAGATAAAAAGCTACAGACCAACAGTAGTCCTAGAAAAATACAAATCATTGATTCTTAGTTTTCTCTGTGTATTTGCTCTTTGACACCAAGTTCAGTTTGATATCAGATACTTATTATGTTGGCAAAAAATCTCTTATCCATTTCCTTGCATTACTTCGCCTTGCCTCACCTTCCCTTGCATTTCACTGTTCTCTATCTTCCTGTCTGAATAATGATATAAAAGTGGCACAGTATTCATAAATACCTCCCAGCTTCTATCATCAGACTAAAGTTTTAGTGATCAAAGGACTTCATCCGAGGTCTCACATTAAAAGCAAAAAAAATTTTGTGGGTGATTAGCTTAGATAAAAAGACATATTTCATTAATAGAATCATCCCATCAAACTCTTGAAGGGAGCAAAACCAAAGAACCTAACTAGACTGATAGGAACCTAAAAATACAGCAGGTCATTTCTCCACGCCAAGATCACATCCTCCCATGTCTGTGAAACTGGGAGGAATACATAAGATAGCAGCTTTTGATAGAAATTGAGGGGCAGGAACAGTTTAATAGGATAGTTAAGAAGATTGGCTGAAGATTTAAATTATTTGCTAAACTTGCAACAAGTGTCATTTTAGAGGAGTGAAGACTTTGTGTCATCTTCTTTTGAAGATGATAAATAAAATATTGTGTAGTCATAGCACAAAGAATAATTTTTACAAAAAAGTTTACATGTTCTCTGACAGTGCCACCTTCTTCACTCTATAGTCCACTCCCAGTGTCCTGCTGATATCATTACCTCTTTGACATGGTTTCTTATTGACTTTCCAGGGCAGAAGTGATCTGGGATGGGGAGTGCATGTGACTCATGACTTCTCTGTGCTCCCAAACAGTTGGATGCAGACATCGAGTCCACTATGGATCCACAGCACTGAGATTAATGCTCTGATATGTCAAGATTAAAAGTTAAGAGAAGAGTTCTGGACCTTGTTGCATAAGGGGAAACAGTTTAATTCCAAAAGTAGGCTCAAATATCACACTAGTTGAACCATTAAATTTAAAGAACCATTAAATCACTAATCACTACAGTTAAAATGCAAGACAATGGCAGATTTCAGCATTCCTTGATAAAGACAAACCTAGACTCGATTTCAGAATTGTTTGTTAAGGCATTTTGCACACGAAAGCAGGATAGGGACTCAACAAGGAACAGAGATATTCTTAGCATTTGTTATCAAATCATACAACTTCAAATAGTGTTTTTGTGTAATTCAACCCAAGAAAGAAATGGGGAGTAGCTTACAAAAAACCAAAACAAACCACAAACAAAAACAAACCAATACCACAAACGAAAAAACAAAAAAAAACCCCAAAACAAATAAATAAAACTTAAAAAAGTATCAGTAGTTCATAAGCACCCTTTAAAACAGTGAGAATGCCTTTATGGGTAACCTGAACATTTAGATTAGTCATTTGAGTAATTACTTTGCCCAGTATTCAAAAGCAAATCATTTATTCAAGTCTACAGTAATTTTGCCTGTTTCAGTCCTCAGTAAAGCTTGAGAAAACAGAGCCCATGATGTTGCTATTAGCATAAAATATCCTTTGGATTTTTTACAAGCCAAAACCTGAATTTATAAAAAAGTGGAGTCCATGTGCTGTTATTTGTGATACTGAAGGCACAGCAGTGGGTTAAATGAGGTGTTTCTAATAAAGCTCTGTCTCCAGCCTGCTATGAGGCTTTAACATCTCCTGCTATGAGGCTTTAACATCTCCTGCTATGAGGCTGGAGGATGTACAGGCTGTATCCCACTGGGAACTTCCACGTGGACTCAGAACCCCCCTGGGAAAACTTCTGCCTTTGCCTGAAGCTAATTAGAATTCATGTTTTCCTAGTGAATTAAGAACAGTGATAGCCACTCACACTCTAATCGCAGTTAAGCCTAATGGACAGCTCAGATAGGTAGTTACCCAAAGTATCTACCTTGCAAATATTTTGACATTTTCCTCCATTTCACGTTTACTACTGAGTACTCAGCAGGTGCTCCCAATGCGGAAAGGAAGTGCTAATGCCTTAAATCATCCTCTTATGCTGGTTAGAATGCATCTAATTGATGTCTCACCTCTGGGAAAACAAAGACAGCAAATTCAGGTTAATTTTCCTGAAGATTGGGAGGCATGGATAGGTTTATTAACCCAGCCAAGCCCAAAACACTGACACCTACAATAATAGGAGGAGAAATGACAAGATTCCTTAGAAATATAATCATGCGTCAAAAGTAGTCTACCAATGGTGTCAGGAAAAAACCATAAGATTAATGTTTGGAATTATTTTTCTCATGTTAAAAGGGTATTTACTTGTAAAATAAAAACAAATGCACTTTGTGGAAGAAGCCTGAATAAAAAATTGAATGTTAAGGTCAGAGGATTGAGGAAAAGAAAAGTGATTCTTTTTGTTACTCTGGCTGCTTCCACTGAAGACTAACACTTTTTCAATACTGAGTTGATGATGGTGCATCCTCCAGGTGTGGACTGAGAAATCCACAATATCTAACTGTTGGTGTCTATATTTCAAGCCCTGGGCTAGTAGATCTGGACTAGTCATTCTTGTCGCTTTCCACCAGAAGAATTAAAAAGGACCTCACAACATGATTTATCAGCTTGTTTCAAGCACCTCCCCTATTATAAAATGTTTGGATGTGGTTGTTTCTCTCCATTGTTTATAAAAGGTTGGACAACTCTTTGAGTTGTTGTCTCTTACTTGCTATATATTTCTCATCTATTACCAGTTTCTCTAGGAAATCTGGTATGTAATCAATGGTATGAATATTTAGAGAGAACTGATATTGAAAACACGGCTGTAGATCTGAATATCAGCTGTGGAAATGTGCTTCACTATAGTAATTGTGGGCATTTATATTTACACCAAACATGAAACAGCGTCAGGATGATGGACAGCACAACTCAGAGACTCAAAGATTTCTGGTCTCCATGAGAAACATACAATTTAACACTTCTGAAAAGTATAAATCTATTATTCAGAAATCTTCTCTTGCATATAGTAGTTTATTCCCTTACAATGGATTTCAAGAGTTACCAATTAATTACACTCTAAAACCTAGAAACAGCTGAGAAGTTCTCCAAAAAGGATTTACTGATTTATGTGGCTCAAGGTTAAAGAAATCAACAAGTAGTAATCAAACATCCATAGAAAAAAGGTAACGGACTAAGTCTGGCCTTTGTACCATGTGTTAAAAAATCAGCTCTGCCATATTTATGTCCAGTAAATCCATAAAAATAGTTGTTTAGTAATACAGGTTTTTTTGTATGCAAAAAAGTGCAGGTAACCTCTAAAGAAAATAAACTTCTATGAAACTTAAGAAATATTCACTTCCTTGGCTTTCTTTCTTTCAGTAAAGTCAGGTATTGTCCCTAATGAATAGACTATTGGCTTTTGTGACATATTGGAATACACTGGTCATGAACTGAATATTAGTTCCTTTCAGTATTTGGGAAATTGGCAATGAAATGAAAATAGTCATTTGACTTAGGGTAATAATGAGATTCTGTGATCAATTCCCTTAGGTCCTTCCACAATCACACAGTGAAAAAAGATAATGATATTGTGACTGAAAACTCTATTGCTCCTCACTTACAAAGTCACTTGTGTATTTTCAGTGTTTGGGCTAGAGAGGTATTATTACATCCTACCAGGTGAGGTGTGTGGTGTTTTTTTTCTTTTTGTTTGAGTTTTTAATTTTGTTTTGTTTTATTTTGTTTGTTTCTTTGTTTGATGGATTTGTTTTTCCCATTGTACAGATGTTAATTTGGGTTTAAACCAATTTGAATGAAGAAGAGTTCATAAACATCATAATGGCGTGCTTATTATTTGGAGTTGCTGTAATATAACTTTATGAAGCTTTTCACAAGAAAGCATTAAGTCACCGCTATGATTTTTCCCTGATATTTATGAGCAGCATTTGAAAAAAAAAGCAAAGCAAGAGATGGTGGCCTGTCTTGTATCTTTAGTCCCATTGACCTGAGCTGTTTTTGACATTCCTTAACTTTGATTGTGTTGCTGGCAGGATGAGATAAGAAAATGAGCCAAACACACAGTGAAGGAAGAGCGCAGCTTTACTGGTGATGTCCGATGATCTAAAGAGGAAATTCATAACAATCTCTCCAATTTTATAACCTCTAGTGCCCACCCATTATACCTTAGCCAACTAAACCCCATCTTACTACTATGCCCCTAAAGCACCCAACAGAATGGTCCCTTATTACCTATTCCCTCCCTATCCAGTCCCTACCAGGCCTGGAAGCCTAACTCTATGTTTTGACTTACTACCCCCCTTATCTATATAGAAGAATGCAAACATGTGAAAGACAGGCTGCTCTTTGTTTTCAATATTCTAAGCTATCCATCTGCCTAGCTATAGTGAATTCTCAAATCTTAAGCATAAGCATACCCCTTAAGGCATCAATTGAAAGACTGGATCAGTGTACAGTTTAGTCTGGCATAAAGTTAAAGCTACTGAAGGGAGCACTCCCATCTTCTATTCATCCACATCTTCATGTCCTTCCCTTACTGTTTATTCCTTGCAGTGTCAGTAGTGCTGGTGTAGCTGAGCAATAAATCAGACTAGGAAATGGATTTACTTTGTAGGGAAAACAAAAGGTAATGTCAGCACAGACCAGTTTCCTAGTTCAGATGGCTACAAAAGCTTTTGTTATTCAATGGGGTAGAGAACAAGAAGATGGGTGTAGCTTGTGTGGGCCATTTCTTTTAGTGTTAAAAACAAAACTGAAGACAGCTACAGTCAGAGGTGTCTCATTGCTTTATTAAAGTTGACCAAGTACAAAAGATGAATTCAGAATGTAAATCTTTAATCTTAATGAGAAAAGGAGTATATCTCAGTTCTCCCAGTAAAGCATGCTGTAATGGTTTGGCTTAAACCGCAGGGGAAGACAAAGAAAAAAAATAACTCCTTTCCTGTGCCCACATTCGGTTGAGCTGGGAGGAGCAGCCAGGTTACCAAGGTTACCTCTGCCTGAGTTTCCCATCAGCCCCTGAGACTTGCAAGGTGGTCTGGAAAGGGACTGGGATTATAAAACCTGTGAGAAGGAGCACTCGCCCTCTCTCTCTCCTGGACTCTGCAGCTGGAAGCAGGGTGCC
>VYZS01074886.1:0-23658 GCA_013400695.1 Neodrepanis coruscans
GGCGGAGCGGAGCATGTCGGTGGCGACCGGGGGCAGCGAGGCGGCGGCAGCGGGCGGCGGCGGCGGGAACCGCGTTTTCTTCCAGAGCCCCCGCGGCGGCGGCGGGGGCGGCGGTTCCTCCGGCAGCTCCTCCCGGGAGGACTCGGTGTCGGCGGCGGCGGCGGTGGGGCAGGGCCAGCAGCGGCGTCACCAGCAGGGGAANGTGCAGGTCCAGCAGCGGCGTCACCAGCAGGGGAAAGTGACGGTGAAATACGATCGGAAGGAGCTGCGGAAGCGGCTGGTGCTGGAGGAGTGGATCGTGGAGCAGCTGGGGCAGCTCTACGGCTGCGAGGTGCGGAACCGCGGTCGTGGGGTCTCCGGCGCGGTTGCTACCGCTGCAGTCCCCTCGTCCGCCGCTGCCTTCTTCGTCCCCGGCATCATTTTGCCGTCCTAAGTCGCGTTTCGGCGGTGGGCAGGGGAGCGCTGTCACCGCCACCTCCAAATGACATTCCCGGCCCGACGCCCCCTCCCTGCCGCTGCCCTCCTCCGCGGTGCCCTGCCGCAGAGAACGGGGGGAAGACGTCCCCTGTCCTACAGAAAGGGTACCCCCCCCCGTATCCTCCCGAGGTGAATGGGGGGGAACCACCCTTTGGGGAGGGGCGGTGGCTGCCGCACGGGCGGGCACGGAGGGGCCCCTCTCCTCTCGGAGGACCCCGGCGGCTGCGGCGCGTCCGGGAGTGCCGGGCTGTGTGCCCACGGCGATGCTTGGCTGGGAACCGCTGTCCTCGCGGCCTTCTAGGGCAGGGATGACCGGGGCTCGGAGGTGCCTTCCCCGGGCCGGACGGGCATCGGTCTCCGTTAGACGCGAGCCGAGCGAGCACCGGGGCGCCCGGCGGGCCGGAGGAGAGAGCAGTGTGGTGCGGGCACAGGGCGAGGAGGAGGAAGGGAGCGGGAGCTGCGCGGGGGCTGTGCGGAGGTAGTTGTTGTGGAGGAAGGACTCGGGTGCGGGTACATTCCCTTCTGGACCGTGGTTTTGCATTGCCCCGACAGACAGGAGCTAGGTAGGTACGGGCCAGGAGATCTCGGTGAGCAGTTCGATGATCATTCGGGCGAGAATCGAAAACGCTGGGGAGTAGCATGTACCTAATTTGTTGGTATCAAACCTGTTTTTCTGTTACTCTGGGCAAAGAGTGAGTGTTGCCAGAATGAATTCTCCTTTGTAGAGGACAGATGAGCAGGGCGATGTTTCAATATTGTTTTTTCTCTAAGGAATACAACAGTTGCCATTTCTTTGAACAATGTTGTAAATAAAGGAGGTGCAAGTACTTTGTTTTCTCAAAGCTTCATTAAACATGTAGACCTTCTAGTCCTCATGGGATCCTACCTCCCTTTTACCTCAGGTGGAAGTTGTCGCAAAGGATCAAAATGTTAAGGCTAACCTGAGGTTCGCGCATGCTTTTCCCATCAGTAGCCTAACTCACTTTATTATTAGAGAATTCTGATACGATATTGTTGAAACCAAATGTGAATTTTACAGCTAGCATGTCTGGATCCAACATCTCACACCAGGACTCCGGGACATTCTGGAGCTAGGAAGGCAAAAGCTTGACAGTCCTTGAGGTGTGGATGTGAAAATGTAAATAACCTGGATGGAATATCTAGCACACACTTAATACAAATATTTAAAGAAAGTCTCAAACCCTATTTATGAGCAAATTTGTTAGATGCACGCATAAAAAATGTGCATGGGACAAGTTAAACCTTACCTATTCACATCCATGAGCTATGGGAAGTAGAGATGGCAACTTAAGTTAAAAATAATAAAAATAAATAGTTATTCTTTGTCTTGGTGTGACTTGCCTCTCCAGTCTCATGACTTGTTTGGCCTACTAGATAGCCTGTAGGCTGCAAGGATTTCTCTGAGGTCAGGAGTGTTTACAGTTGACTGTGTGAACTGATGATTTTGTGTCCACATGAGGTCATAATGTAGTTAGTAGCTGGTCTGCTGGATCTATCTTCTAGTTCGGCTCTTACTGTTTAAAAGCACCAGACCTGCCTGGGCTGTGTGTTTTTGACATATAGATGTAATTGTTCCGTTTATAAGAAAGAATGCAAAGGATAAGACCAAACCAAAGCCCAGGGGAATTATTGCTGCTCTTCACAGTATTCAAATAACAGGCTTGTTGAAGGAAGATCTTTCATTCTTTTCCTTATTGTGGTTGTTTCCTCCAATTAAAATAGAAAGCAATCTGCTTTAGAAGGAGGGCTCTCCGTTAAGGGTTGGAACCATATATTGCTGCGTAAAATAACTTTTTTGATGATTTGGTTTCTGGCATGACTCTTATGGGGAAAAAATGGTTTGACACAACAGATGAAAATGTTATTAGCTTTGAAGGCTGAGGGCAAAATGTTTCAGTCATCTTCTGCTCTTCTTTGCTGTTATGCATGAACTGTATCCGGTGTCAGCACAGATGACGGTAGTGAAAAAGTCAAGCATTTAATATGCTATCAGAATAAAGTTGAAGATGCATGATCAGTGTAGTGACTGAAAACAATAGCAAGATGCTATCCTTGAATCTGCTTGAATTACTTTTAGGCTTAGAGATGTAGCACTCTGGCTGAAATTTAATCACCTATGCAGACAGTTAATAAACCTATCTGAGGGCAGGTTGGGGGAAGGAGGGGGCTGGAAATTGTTCACTTTAACTTCTGTGGAAGATCTACTGTAACTTCCCGATGCAATGGCACTTAAGTTCTGAAACAATCTGAAGTCTTCTGTAATGTCAGAAATAACCATCAAATTGTTAATCCAGGAAGAGGTAACCAGTGTCAGTGTTTCTGATTCAGACCCTGTTTTTAAGGAACAATGCACTTCATTCCTGGGAAGAGCAGAAATAAGTAGAGGCCAGTTGCAGTGTTGTGCACTGAAAGTCTGTGAGAAGACTTGTCTTATTGTGGGACTGCATAAATGTAGTGCCTGTTCACTGTTTTCCATTTAAGTGATGTTTCCTATTATCCTGAGATTCATCAGTAAGTAGACACTTGCAGAAAGACTCCCTTTATTCAAAGCTAAACATGTATTCATAGTCTCTCAAGTACTTGCATGTTAAATCAGCTATAAGCCTCTATTGGCTTGGTGACAAACTTTAGGAGATGAGGTTGGGAAATAACGAGACAGATTTGTTTGTGTTCTTTTTTCTAGTGGATCTTGTCTTTACTGGTACAGTTCTAGTTTTAAAAATGGGATGCCAAGCAATATAATGGTGTTGGGGATAGAGTGGTTTAGAGGGAACTATTTGAGACTATTTTCAATGTGAACCACAGTTATATGATACAAAGATCAGCTTTAGAAAGGTTAGTTCCACATGATGCAGACTTCAGGGATAAAAAAAACAGCCTGAATGGTAAAGGTTGCCAAGGTGGAAAACATTAATAGGACCAGAGAGACTTAAGTAGGATTTGTTGGACACCAGAACATGTCAGGCTAATGTACTCAGGTCAAGTGCTTCAGATGAGTGTCAATCTGGCTGTTTTTCTGGGAGTGCTTCTTTAAAAAAAGAGTTTTACAACCTGCTTGTTTCTGTGAATGCTGAAACTGACGTTGTGGTCATGGGTTAGTTTATTGAAAATTCAGTGCTGTAATTGCAGGACTTGAAATTACTTCAGTGTTGACCTTTACTAGGTATCTTGTTTCTAAAAGTAGTTTCTCCACAGATGCTTTGTGTTTTGGGCTAAGTGCATTATTGGTTAAGAATTGCAAATAATGCTGCACAGAACAACTTACATCGTCAGTATTCGTTCCCTAATGGTTTGCGACTTGTAGTTCAGCATGAAAGTGATGATACTCTAGTACATTGTGTGCACCTGCCAAACTTGTACAACTTTGTATATAAAAAAAAGAGACCTGTGGATTTATCCCCAGACACCATTCAACTTTTCAGGGGAATTTTTGTGCTCTGGAGTCCTATTTACTCACAATCGTAGCATTTGCTATAAATGGCATACAGATATTGCACAACAATGAAGGAAGACCTTGTTTGTGTTATGAGTTTGTTGCTGGGTATTTTTTAATGTAGAGATTTGCATGAGTGAATTAAATGAGCCCTTAGATTTTGCACTCTAAAAGCTGAATATAAGACTTATCTGTTAATATGAGGTATTGCTGAGCTTAGCAGAGTAATCAACTATTTTGTTAGAGTACATCTACTCATTATGCTAAGTTAGTACTTAGCAAAGGGTATTACGTTTGTCTGGAAGTAGGAGGGTGTTATGTTCAAACATACCCCTTTCCCATTTCAGGAAGGGAAATACCCTTAGATTCTGTTTAAAAATTCACTATACAAGAAGATATAGTTGAATGGGCTGCCCTTAAAGGCCTTTCGAGCATTTCCTTTGAGACAAATCTGTGCCAGACTGAGAATTACTATGCGTAAGACTGTATGCCATGTCTTGATGTGAGTCCTGTAATGCATGAAGCTCTGAAATGGGTAAGGGATTTCATGTTGGCAGGGCCAATCTGTGTCCCTTAGTTAAAAAAAAAAGAAAAAATATTGATGATATATGGGTGGGCAGGGAAAAATTTTACTTAGTCCTGCATGGACTGAGAGCTCTCTTTCCTTGGGTGGTCTGTGACTTCAGTGCTGGAGGATACCCTCTTTGGCCATCTACCTGACACTGCTGGGATATGCTAACTTGTCACTAATATAGCTCCAGAAATTTTTTGATATGTACATGCTTCAATTTAAATTGTTGCTAGATAGGAGAAGACAAGAGGAAGGCCCTGATTTAGTCAGGAAAGAGTGATCACAGAAGTAAATATTTCCTACCCTTCCCTTTCTTCTGCTGCACAGATGTCTTGGCTGCAGTGGGAAAAAGCTAGTGGCAAGGTGTAGAAGTTGGACTGAGGGTTGCAAGGAAGGTGAGATGTTTGTCTTGTATGAGACCTTCTGAAGAAAAATGTCTGGTTTTTGCAAGGAGTTCTAGTCAGCCTTAAGTTCTGAACAAATTGGCCGTATTTTCAAAACACTTTTAAATGCGGTTTTAATTTCAGACTGATGGGAGGTCTACCAAAACCAATGTTGCATATGTGGAATAAAGTTCCTCTGCATTTACATTCAAGGATGTGATTTGATGGGCTTGTTTGTAGCTGTTTCTTCCCTAGTATTTGGGACGGTATTTATATGGGGCACTATCCTTCAGCACAGTATGGACCTTCTTCTCCAGCCCACTTGCTCATGTGTCACAAGATTGCCCTCCAGACCTTGTGTCTGAGACGGTTGCCATGGTTACCAGCGATCCATTCTGTTTTGCGTTTGGAAGAATGCTGGATAAAATGGTGCAAGGACTTCAGAGCCAAACATTTCCTCCCCACATTCTGTCCTTTCTAAAACATCTTGGTCAGTATGCTGCTAAGGCTGCCATGTGGTGATGTGGACCTTCTGATATGATCAGGTACTACTTATGCCTCAGGCTCTAGTGAGATAATATTTGAAATTCATTATTCATTTCTCAGAAAGGCATTTGGTAAGAAAATCCCCTGAACAAAATACTACAGAAACAAACTTTTGCCTACTGTCTGACTCTTTGAATAGACTTTTTCTAATCTCAGAGATGGTAATTGCATATGTACTTTGAATGGGTAGAAAGTGCAAAGAATCTGAGAACTAAAGAGAGTGTCACTCATTTAAAAAGATGTAAGTCAGTAAGAAGTGTAATAAAAGATTTCTTTCTTCAGGAGATTGAGTATTATAGTCTAGGTGCATTGGAGTTAAATATTTGGAAGTCCATCAAATTGCTTAGAAGTGTATTTGGATTATTTCTTTTGGACAGGTATCACAGATGTCAGATCTCCATGTAGTATGGCATGAACTTTGTAGCACTCTCTTGAGGGCAGGGGTGCTGCTCAGCTGTACCTATGTCATTTGAAGAGTTGTTGTGTTCAGAGACCTACAAAGGATGCAGGCGACATAGGTGTAGCAAAGGCTTATTCTTCATGTAGGGACCACAGAAAGATATTTGAATCCCAAGAACAGGAAATAAACCTTGGTGTAAAACAAACCTTGTAAAACCCATGCTGTTTCTTTCAGAGAAAGAGTGCATGTAAATACCTGTGAGAGTGCCATCACCTGATTGTGATTAAACCAGAGTCTTGCTTCTAAATGTACTTCTTATACTCTTAAGTTCTAAATGTCCTACTCTAGTAGGAAATGTACCACTATTGAGCTACATCCCGTTTTACATGCACAATTTGCACAACATCTTAAAAGAATTCAAGAAGAGAGAATTTCATCAAGGTCAAGTGCAATGTTTTATACACTGTTGGGGCAATTCCAAGCGCAGATTGAGAGCAACCCTGAGTAGAAGGACTTGGGGGTGTTGGTTGAGAAGTTCTACACAACCCAGCCATGTGCACTTGCAGCACAGTAAGCCAGCTGCACCTTGGGTCACATTAAAAGCAGTGTGGCCAGCAGTTTGTGGGAAGCAGTTCTTCCTCATTTACTCCAGTCTTGTGAGACTGCACCTGCAGTACTGTGTCCAGCTCTGGGGCCACCAATGTAAGGATGTACTTGTTGCAGAGAATCCAGAGAAAAACCATGAGGATGATCAGAGGGCTGAAACATGTCTCTCATGAAGACAGGCGGAGAAGAGCTGGGATTGTTCAGTCTGGAGAAGAGAAGGCTGCAGGAAGATGTTAGAGTGGCCTACAAGAAAGCTGGAGATGGACTTCTGCAGGGAAATGCAGTGAGAGGATGGGGGGAAATGGTCTTAAACTGACAGAGGGCAGGTTTAGATTAGAGAAATTGGTTACTGTGTGGGTGGTGAGGCACTGGAACAGGTTTCCCAGAGAAGTTGTGGACTCCCCATTCCTGGAAATGTTCAAGTTGAGGTTGGATGTGGCTCTGAGCAACCTTGCATAGTGGAAGGTCTCCCTGCCCATGGCAGAGTTTTGGAATTGCATGACCTTTGAGATCCCTTCCAACCCAAACTGTTCTGTAATTCCAAGAAAATTATTTTCTACTGTTTGATATTTGTATAGTCTAGATGTCATTTCTGTACTGGTCATGGTTCATTATTTTATCTGAACCAGAAGCAATATTCTTGACTTTCAGTTTAAGGCTTTGCAGCACAAATTATCTTTCATCAGCTATTCCATAGCAATATTTTTGTCCTTTCCCTCTTTGTTCAAGATTCAACTGGTCTTTCTGCTGAAGCAGTAGGTGTGGTTGTTTCATAACAAGGTGAATAAATAATTGATTGCTTACATCACTTAAGATTTTCTAATTATACTTCTTATAAAGGGTATCTTCTAATCTTTGTGGCTACAAAGGCTCTCGTGCCTTTAGGCAAATTGCTTTACGTGGAGCTGGTACTTGATTATCCAGGGTAAGAAGGGAGGGGAGAGGGTGGAAGATGTAGAACATGAATACAATGGAAAAACCTGGATAAAAATCCCAAATGATAAACTATGCTACAAATAGTGCAGTGAATGTACAGCTGAAGGGAAAGAGGATCATTAATTATCCTCTTCTTCCATTTGAATTCATCACATAANCACTCTCTTGAGGGCAGGGATGCTGCTCAGCTGTACCTATGTCATTTGAAGAGTTGTTGTGTTCAGAGACCTACAAAGGATGCAGGCGACATAGGTGTAGCAAAGGCTTATTCTTCATGTAGGGACCACAGAAAGATATTTGAATCCCAAGAACAGGAAATAAACCTTGGTGTAAAACAAACCTTGTAAAACCCATGCTGTTTCTTTCAGAGAAAGAGTGCATGTAAATACCTGTGAGAGTGCCATCACCTGATTGTGATTAAACCAGAGTCTTGCTTCTAAATGTACTTCTTATACTCTTAAGTTCTAAATGTCCTACTCTAGTAGGAAATGTACCACTATTGAGCTACATCCCGTTTTACATGCACAATTTGCACAACATCTTAAAAGAATTCAAGAAGAGAGAATTTCATCAAGGTCAAGTGCAATGTTTTATACACTGTTGGGGCAATTCCAAGCGCAGATTGAGAGCAACCCTGAGTAGAAGGACTTGGGGGTGTTGGTTGAGAAGTTCTACACAACCCAGCCATGTGCACTTGCAGCACAGTAAGCCAGCTGCACCTTGGGTCACATTAAAAGCAGTGTGGCCAGCAGTTTGTGGGAAGCAGTTCTTCCTCATTTACTCCAGTCTTGTGAGACTGCACCTGCAGTACTGTGTCCAGCTCTGGGGCCACCAATGTAAGGATGTACTTGTTGCAGAGAATCCAGAGAAAAACCATGAGGATGATCAGAGGGCTGAAACATGTCTCTCATGAAGACAGGCGGAGAAGAGCTGGGATTGTTCAGTCTGGAGAAGAGAAGGCTGCAGGAAGATGTTAGAGTGGCCTACAAGAAAGCTGGAGATGGACTTCTGCAGGGAAATGCAGTGAGAGGATGGGGGGAAATGGTCTTAAACTGACAGAGGGCAGGTTTAGATTAGAGAAATTGGTTACTGTGTGGGTGGTGAGGCACTGGAACAGGTTTCCCAGAGAAGTTGTGGACTCCCCATTCCTGGAAATGTTCAAGTTGAGGTTGGATGTGGCTCTGAGCAACCTTGCATAGTGGAAGGTCTCCCTGCCCATGGCAGAGTTTTGGAATTGCATGACCTTTGAGATCCCTTCCAACCCAAACTGTTCTGTAATTCCAAGAAAATTATTTTCTACTGTTTGATATTTGTATAGTCTAGATGTCATTTCTGTACTGGTCATGGTTCATTATTTTATCTGAACCAGAAGCAATATTCTTGACTTTCAGTTTAAGGCTTTGCAGCACAAATTATCTTTCATCAGCTATTCCATAGCAATATTTTTGTCCTTTCCCTCTTTGTTCAAGATTCAACTGGTCTTTCTGCTGAAGCAGTAGGTGTGGTTGTTTCATAACAAGGTGAATAAATAATTGATTGCTTACATCACTTAAGATTTTCTAATTATACTTCTTATAAAGGGTATCTTCCAATCTTTGTGGCTACAAAGGCTCTCGTGCCTTTAGGCAAATTGCTTTACGTGGAGCTGGTACTTGATTATCCAGGGTAAGAAGGGAGGGGAGAGGGTGGAAGATGTAGAACATGAATACAATGGAAAAACCTGGATAAAAATCCCAAATGATAAACTATGCTACAAATAGTGCAGTGAATGTACAGCTGAAGGGAAAGAGGATCATTAATTATCCTCTTCTTCCATTTGAATTCATCACATAAACTCATTATATTGCTTTTGGACTCAAGTCTGTCTTGGATGTGTCTGTACTTGTAGCACAATGAAACTGCTACGTGGATGATCTATCCATACATAACTGAGAGTGGGTTATGTTGCACTTTTTTTGAAGGTACTGGGCTGACTTGGGCACTGTTGGTCCCTTGTACCCTTGTTTTGTGATAGAGTGGGATCTCTCTCTTTATTCTCATAGCATTAGCTGATCTGACCTGTGCTATGGAAGCAATTGCCTCAAACACAACCCTGTTAATTAGGAAAATAAGTATTTCATGGCATGTTTAACTCTTCTTATAAAGCATAGTGTATGTTTCTAAATAGGTGTTGTATTTAAACAAAAATATGTGAAATGAAGTCTTACTTCAACTAGAACAAGTACTGCGATAATTTTGTCTTGTGACAAGCCTAAAACAATTCTCTACTAATTCATGCTTTGCTAAGGTTGTCAGAGCTTCTGTTTGCATTCTCATAGTTCTCCCTTTAGAACAGTTTACATGCAGTTGCTTAAAAACCACTGTTCTTAGCCCCAGACTCAATTAAAAAAACCCTGTACAATTTTGTAGTGCATGCTACCGTACATAATATGTACACACTGTACATAATATCCTGACAGTGCAAGAGATGCTGATGGAAAAAAAGCTATTCTATCTCTAAACTGAGTCAGGCTGAGTTATGGTCATCTTGTCTCTTGTCACCACATGTGATAAAGCAGCAACAGCAATATCAATCTATTCTTCCAAGAGCCCTGTGTCTTGCCTGCAGTATTCAAAAGCTAAATTCTTATTTTTCTCTGCCCTACATCTAACTCCAGAAACTTCTATTTGACAGCACAAATTGAGTAGGTTAGACATGGCTATCCATCTTTGTCACTGCAACTTTTGCCCGCCTGTTGTAAAACATTAGCAGTTTCTTTTGCTGTTCCCTTGTGTGATGCATGGAATTATGGAAGTCAAGATTTCTAGAACTTAATAGTGATAGAGAACGGGGATAAAATCTTAATTGTATGCAGTCTATACATCAGTAATATGACTGTATTTCAAAGGGTAGAATAAATTTAGCCTGTTAAAGATCTTTTTGGAACAAGGAGTTGTTTGCACACACTGTCAGAAATCAAATCTTCTTTGAAGTGATAAGTATTTAATTCTGAGGATCACATTTGAATAGCAGAACTGTTATCTCCCCCCCACACCATCACTCTCCCCACCCTGGGAGGATCATATCTGTACTAGGAACCAGTTCAACATGGCATCTTAAATTATTTTTGAGAAACATACGGAGCACAGCCCCTGAAGGCATCTTGTATCTTTTCAGTTCATGTGATATTTATTGGTAGTATAGATCTAGTGGATCTAAATCTAGAGAAAAGTTAACAGGTCTTTAATTATTAGAATGCTTGTAGATAATTAATTCAATGTAATACTGTTCACCCTGTAAAGCAAAGCTAGTACAGAAGAGAGCATTAATTTAGTGGCCTAATAGTAGGGAAGTAGGTGGCTACCTTGTGCAGTGGAGCTGGTTTAGAGATGACACTTCCAGTGGTGACTGAGTTCACCATTCTAAATGTTCTGCCAACAAAGGGATCACACACTTTGGTTCTGTGTGTTGGATTTCGTAAATGCAAATGATGAGACAATCAATGCCTAATGAAAATCCTCTTACCAGACTGTCTTAATAGGATTACTTTCCAGAACATTGAATTGGGAAGGATCTTCTAGGTCATATGGTCTGCCTTCTCATTTGCAGATAAGCTCTTTGCATTTGATATAATTTTTTAATGGAGCATTTCAGTTATATGATGTTTCTTTCCACATTATTTCATATATTTGAGTATACTTTTTAAACCTTTTAGGCACTAGGCTTTTTCCCACCTCTTCCATAAAATATAGAAAGGCGTAGATAGAAGTCTTGCTTGGAATGGGCTTGCCTGGACTTTCACTCTAGGGTAAAGTTTAAATAGATTGTAAATGCACTTTACTGCCTGTCCTTACTCTGGGCATCATTGGGCTTAAGTGATGACCACAGTTGAGGGGCAGAAGTATTAAGACACTGCTTCTGCTATAGTTCTTGTACAGCCTTATTAAAAAAATCTGTCTTTTGAGGAGATGACTGCAGACTGGGAGAAATAGGCTCACTAATGTTTCATGTATTTAGTTTAGTAGTATTTGGAAAATACATGTTAGCGGCTTAAGATTCTAACTTATTTTAGCACTTGAATGATAAACTCTTTGAAGTAGATATCTGAATTAACTCTAGCATGGTACAAATGATTTGTTGTACTTCAGGTGACTGGTATGTAACATTTTGACACATTTATATTAAACACAAAGAATGCCCTAGACCTTCGCAGTTGCACGCTTTACATTTTAAAAGATAGTACCAGAAACACATAGTGCAATTTTTTTTGTCAGAAAAGAAGTCCAAATATTCTGGAATAAGTTATTGTGTCTCTTTGGTTTTGTTGTGCTGGTAGTAATCAGGTCATTTTAGGCTTATGCTCAAACTCTGTATCCTTGTTTTAAATGTGTTGATGTAAACGTGCTTAGTCTTCTTTTTTAAAAAGTAAACAAAACTTCCTAAAATCAGGATTATGTTAATACTGAAAACTGAATCCTCTCTGAGGACAAAAACTGCCATGGGGAGCAGTGCTGGTGGTAACTATCTCACTGGCAGCCAGGAACATCTCAGCTCTTACTTGAGCTGTTGCTGTTGTTGTAGTACTAGTTTACTAGTCTGCTTAGCTAAACATTTAATCAACTTGCTTATAGGTATTCACCTGCTATTTGTTTATCAGACCCAAGCTCTTATGCAGCAGGTTTGCTTTAGTGTCTTGAAGTAATTCTGATAACCAAAGAATGCATTTATATGAGAAAGCAAGATATAAATCTTTCACTTTATAATCTGGAGACTATCTTGTCTCAGGTTGCCTGCAACAGAGGCTTCCCAGGACTATTTCTGTAAAAGCCAACACCTAAACAAACTTTCTACCCTCTTTCATTAAGTCTCTCAACACTTTCTCATATTCTTTTTTTTTTTAAATTTGGATCAGATTTTACCTAAAAATATGTAATGATTACATTTGATATTAGATTTGTTAGCTCTTACTCTCCACTAGTAGTTTGCAGTGCATTGAATGTAGCAAGTGGAAGGAGACAGGACCATGTGCCAAAATACATTTCTGGGAATCTGACAGTGAGAAGAAGCATTGGAATCATATAGGGGTCCCATACAGTCTTTAGCTCCCTTCTCCTGGGGTTTGTCGACCTTGGTGGGATAGTCCCGGCAGATTATCCCACTTTCTGGATTTGGAGTTGTTTGCTATTTCATTTTAAGGATCCCTCAGGCCCTTTTCCATCTTTTGCAGTCCAGGGACTTGCCTGTGTAGCCAAGTGGTGTCTCCGACCCCTAGGGAAGAGGAGTGTCTGCTTTAAAGCATGTTAGAACTCCTGCTGATATTTCTTGACACCAGTGGATCAGAGCCAAACTGCACTGACTGCCAGTCCTTGGCCTGCCTGCTGCTCAAAACTAGTATCTGTGGGGAGGGAGAGGTCTAGCGGTCATCACTGTGCAGAGCATACTGCTATACCCAGGCAACACTTGAAGGAATGGCTTGTTACAAGCCATGACAAACAATTGCAGACTAAATTTCTCCAACAAGAAGATTATGTTGCTTCTAGATTCTGCAGGGTGCAAGAGCCCTTGTTTTGATACCACTGAATAAAACATTTCTGACCACACCCCAGAAAGCAGGTTTCCTATCTCCTATTTTAAATCTGAAAGAACGTAATATATCTGACTAAAGAAATATTCACAATTGAAAACTGTCTCCTATCCCAACCAATAACATTTTAATTGCCTGGCAAAACAAAAATTCTGTGAGAAGACCCATGAGTGTGTCAGATGTTTGATGTATCCACACTGTATGACTTTTATTACAGAAGTCAATTTACACACAGCTCTCAGCATAAAGAAAATCAATGCTGGAGACTAACAATTGGTTTTACAGGGCTGCTGAAACTGAGGTGAGGAGGGCCATTTAGAGGCCTCATTATATCATGTGCTCTTTCCTTGTGTTCTTTCAAACAATCTGATGGAGTAATTAATCCTTGAAGTGCCCCAAGAGGCAGACCTTCTTAATTGCATTGCTGTTTAGCCTAAATTCCCAGAGTGCAGGATACCTGGTTTTGATGAAACAGGATCAACATTTTTTCTTATATTCCTTCGTCTTTTTCATCTCCGCTCTTACAAGAAAGCAATCAATCTGTCAAGTTTGACCTAGTGTGGCATCGTCATAGTCACTGTTACATTCTTTCTTTATGAAGAATGATGTACAAATTGCAGGGAATCATTCAGCTGCACTTCTTTTACTTGGAGATAGTGACCTGCTCTTGTGAATCAGGCAGAAGTAGGAATGCACTGTTAGTGCTATTGTGGAAAGTTGTTTCACTGGCACAACCCTCAAAGTAGCAACATTTAGAAAGCTTCTGATGGCTTAAGTTCTATTTGTTTCAAGGGTGACTATGTAACACTGATTTAGCATACAACATGTATTTGCTAATACCAAACAATTTCTGCTCAATGTGAAAGTGAATGATGACAAAAAAACATGTGCTCTTATCTGCTCTGGAGTGTTTTGCCTCACAGAAGTGACATCCAGATGTAGACTCAGCATACCCTATTTTTATATCAAGAACACAAGGCATTTGCTTTGGAGACAGCACTTGATTTTTAACATGTGCAAGGCTCTTTACTTTGTCTGCATAATGAGCAGAGGGTTTTTTTAATTAAGCTTATAGGTGAATGGAAGGCCTGGTGTGCTCTACTATAACTGGCAGTTGGTTTGGGAGAAATGGTTATTTTGGTATCCTAAAGTCTTTTCATCTTGCCAATGGATTTTTTCCTCTGTTGTGCTAAAGATGATAGAGAGCTGCAGCCATTGTAGCAGAGGACTGAATTTTATTATCAAAGTTATGTGCGCCATGAGGTGCGGAATTCCCAAAATTCAGAATCTTGCAGCATTTGCTCTTGTAATTCGTGTGGTGCTTGTTTTTCATCATTTAGTAGCAATGGCATGAATCCCAGAGAATTTGCTGCTCCATCTTGTGTCTTGCCCACACCCCCACCTGCTGGCTACATTTACACTTTTACTGCCTGTGGCTCTAGGGTAATTTACCCTCTTAGGATGCATACTACGATGACACATCTCCTGCCTTGAGAACTGCTCTGAAATTTAGGTGCTTGAGAGGGTGGAGTGGTTGGTAACTCATTTGGAAGGAATTTCCTAGCAAGTGCAAAAGCTGCAGTTATGGATAAGGCTCTGAAGAAATGGGGATTTTCCCACCCTTATTCTACCTGCTTCTCCACTGACAGCAACTAAAGTTCAAGTCCTGTGCCAGCAAGTTCTGTGCTGTCATAAACACCATGCTTTTGGCTAGTGGAGAATGAATACAACTCTCTTCTCTAGAGGTTGCTTCTGTCCATCTCTGCAACAGGGAGTAGAAGGATATCCACTGCCTCTGAACCAATGGGAAGTGTTGGGTCATTTGGGTTTGGAGAAAAAAAAAACGAAAATTGAAAGCTGGGTGGACCTGGAGAGGTAGAGATGGCATATAAAAACTGTATGGTAGACTGCCTGCCTTGTTTCCATGCTTTTCCAGGTTATTTCTTTTACTAGTGTGTACTTCAGATCTAGGTGTGCGGGGATATGTCCCCTTGCCCAAATTCTGTAGGCTTTCATGTGACAGTTTGATAAATACAGGTAATTATTCTCCTAGCTTGCTTTCTTCCTGTGCCCTCAAGCCACTGATCAAACTTGTCCCTATCTGTCTTTCTCTGCTAAAGACTCACAGAAATATTCACACTAGTGAAAGAGAGAACTTCAGAAGGGACAATGAGATTGACAGTAGTCTATTATGAGTCTGCTTTCCTTGCTCTAGATGTTGCTCTTCAGATGAGAGGGAGCTGGAATTTTGTATTTTAGGACAACTTATTTGAATGATGTTTAAAGCAGTGCCGGTATTGTAGAGCCCACTGGATGTGGATTAGAAAAAGTAATTTGATTGTTATCAAGAACTGCTGCTATTTCTACAGTTAGTGAGGATGTCACTGAAGACACATGATGTACCAATATGCTTCTAAAACATTTGTCGAGTGTTTTTTGTGACTTGTACATTTGATCTGGGCTAGTGTCTTCAGGTACACTTGTGCAGTCACCCCCTTACTCCAAGCCTATCACCAAATGGTAAAATGGTCTTTGTAAATGGCTTTTCCTGAGATTTTTCTGGGATGATAAGTGTTCAGTAAGATAAATTGTGTGTGGCCATAATGACTTTCTTGTGTAACAGGAATTACCAGGTCTAAATGTCAGAGGTATAGGCTATAACAAAAACGAAATAATAGACAGTTTTGAGTTGATGTTCTGAACTCTGTACCTCTTAAAGACATGTTATGAGGCAAATTTTTAATAGAAGCAATTTTCCATTCACCAAGCCCAGCATTTAATTTTAGCACTTCACCTATGGTAGAAACAGTTAGTTTTAGAAAATTGCAGTCTTTCACCATTACTGTAGAAATGACCTGTTCACCCTGTCACATTATGGCATCTGCTGTTATTATTAGTGTATGTCTGACTTTCATCCTTTTGACTTTTGAACTTTACAAAAAAACAAAACCTGAACTATATGTGCAACAATTTTCATAGCGCTGAACAGGAGCACTAAGGATATACTTCTAAAACACTGCAACAGACTGGCTGGCTATGCCTTGAAAAAACATGTTTCTTCCCTTCTCATTTTCACAGCTAGTGTTAAGCATAAAAGCACTGTTAGTGTATGTCTGACTCTCTCCTTGATTTTCATGTTGTATGATTGTTTCTTTTAGCAGTCATCCAGGTTTATGTAGATTTTTTTTTTAATTTTTCAAATGGTCAGTTAGCAAATCAACATGAAGACAGTTGCTTGGAAGCCTATCCTGGGAATTTCTTTCTCCAGAAGACAAAGTACATAGACATATATAGACAAGGCAAAAAGAAGGGAAGCCTTCTTTTATAGACAAAGCAAAAAGAAGTTAGCAAAGACTGACTCATGGAGTAACTGCACAGAGCAGTTGGCTTTCAGCTCTTTTGCAATAGATAAGGAGTCTTTGCTTGCTGTAGGCTAAGGAGAATGGGAAGAATAATAGCAAGTGGATAGTGTGTGTTATAGGAGGGAAATTAACATATGCAAAGATATGCTTGTTCACTGTTACTATGAACTAGTGTTTGAAATGTTACAGAGAATGAGACATAGAGTGAAAGTTGGAAGAAAAGTATGTCATCTCTTCTCTCCTCTCTCCTAATTTTATGAACATTCCCGTCTCAAATCTTTTAATGCTCAGTGTGGAGCAGCAGTATTGCTGAAGCTGAGTTCTAGTCATAAGATAGCTGCAGAGCAGTGGTACTGCTGGTGAGGCTGGCTGGCAGTGAGGGAAGGAAAACTGGGGCACTTTTGAGAAAGGAGAATGGTCATAGAATCATAGAATTGTTTAGGCTGGAAGAGACCTTTAAGATCAATAAGTGCAAACATTCACCTAGTGGTGCCAAGTCTGCCAATAAACAGACTTCTGTCCTGAAGTGCCATGTGTACACATCTTTTAAATACCTCCAGGTATCATGATTCAACCACTTCCCTGGGCACTCTGTTTCAATGATAGACAACCCTTTCAGTGAAGAAATTTTTCCTGATATCCAATCTAAACCTTCCCTGCTGCAACTTGGGGCTGTTTCCTCTTGCCTGATCATTTGTTACTTGGATGAAAAGACCACCCCCCCCACCTCACTACAACGTTCTTTCAGGTAGTTGGAGGGTGTTATAAATCTCCCCCTGAGCCTCCTTTTCTCCAGGCTAAGTAAGTCCAGCTCCCTCAGCTGCTCCTCATCATGGTTGTGTTCCAGACCCTTTACCAGCTCTGTTGTTCTTCTCTGGACTCACTCCAGCACATCACCAGAGCCAAGTACAAGGGGTTGATCACTTCCCTCCTCCCACTGCCCACATTAGCGCTCATACAGGTTGGGATGCTGTTTGCTATCTGGGCACGTTGTTGGCTCATGTTCAGCTGCCTGTTGACCAGCACCCCCCAGGTTCTCTTCCACCAAGCAGCTCTCTGGCCACTCTTCCCAAAGCCTGTAGCACTGCATGAGGTGGTTGTGATCCAAGGGTGGGACTCGGTATTTGGCCATATTGAAACTCACACAATTGGCCTCAGCCCATTGATCCAGCCTGCCCACATCCCTCTGCAGAGTCTTCCTACCCTCCAGCAGATCAACACTCCCACACAACTCGGTGTAGTCTGCAAACTGACTGAGGAAGCACTCAATCCCCGTGTCCAGATCAGTGAACAGGACTGGCCCCAACACTGAACCCTGGGGGATACTAGTTGTGGCTGGTTGTGGTCAACAGCAGCAGCCCTGTGGCTGTCTCCCTGCTCCTGGGTGGGAGGTGTTTTTTGGTTGAGCTCTCTGGGGCTGCCTCTGCTGCTGATTGCAAAAATGATATTTGGTGAAAGACACTGCTTTTCAGTGTCACTTTTATGCAGTGGTCTGGCAATGCTGTGCAGGGCTCAGGTGCAGTGTTTAGCCCTGGGCCTTGCTGCCAGTCATCCAGTGCACTCCAGTGCTGCACATGTTCCATGTGAACTGCTCGGGCCAGGGAATGTCAGCCTGGGCCTGTCCCATGCCCAGCCAGGAGCAGGCAGCTGGGGGCATCAGGGTAGACCCAGCCCTGAGCATCTTTCTTTGGCTGCACCAAAGCCAGGCTGTGATGTTTGTCTGGCTCAGTAAGGTCTGTGGCTGGGCTGGGCTGTGGGGAGCTGTTCTGGCTGTGATGTGGCTGGGGCAGGGGCTCGTGACCCTAGGGGCTGACATGGAGGCCTGTGGGGGTGTCTCTGGGGCTTGGGCATTCAACTGAGTTTGGCTTCTTGGTCTGTCTTGCCTGTGAGCAGACCTTGCTTTAGGATACATTCTTATACAGGCCTTTGGTCCTAGGTGTTTCTTAAGGCTATTGGGGGCAAATGTGGGAAATTCGTCCTTGCAAGGAAAGCTCCAGGACTGGATCACAGACTGTAATGTAAGGCTGTGAGGTATGTTAACATGTGTGTCGAAGAGCTTTTGAGGATATTGGTGCAGATCTAGCTGAGTTATCATAACCGGAGTGGCCATGTGGACCCTGATAAGAACGTGTGTATGGCACCATTAATTTAGTTTTTATGTAAAGACTCATTTTTTCATGAAGAATTCATTCATGAAGAAAGTGCCTTTCTTCAGCTATGAAATCCATTCAAATGTCAATTTGTAGAACAATGTTTCTTATTTTAATTTCCTCACATCGTAATAGTTTGATATGCTGAAAGATTTTGCTTACTGCAGACTCTATTGCTGAGGATGAAATAGCTGTAGAAGGCAGAGTAACCATGTAAGGCAGAGAAGGAGAAGGGAAGGGAGAAGAGGAGCAGACTAAACTCAAAGTCCAGGGATGCTGTTTAGTGGGACTGCAGTCCTGTTGAGGACTGGGGGCTGACTGAAGGTGTTAAAAGGAGAAAAGATGGTAACAGCCCAAGTACTGTATCTGATCCAGTCTTCTTCCAGAAGTTGGCCATGCAACCTCCTCCTATCACTTTGTCATAGAAGTGCAATGGATGGTAACACAGCATAAAAGGAAGTACAGGAGCTGATGACTTTTCTTGTTGCATCTTCATAACATTTAGAGCAGTACCTAATCTGCAAAGATTCATGTAGGTAAGTGAAAAAGGATTAAAGTCTTTAGATAATAATTTCTTTGCATCAAGGTAAGCCAGTCTTGACTGCTGCTATGTTAATGGTGCCTTAAAGAAAACTATCAACAGCGTAATGGCAGCTTTGAAAACAAGAACTTTCATATCCAAAGAGATGAACATTTCTAATCCTAATGGTCCTTTTAACTGCCAGTATTAAATACATCTCAAGAAAAATTGTATGCAATTGGAAGGTGAAAAAGCCTGTTAATGTAACATTGAAGCTGTGCGATTGAGGACAGTCAAGCAACTGGAAGACCAATTTTTAAAACTGTGGTTAATTTTAATTTGACTCCTACAGAATTTTATTCTTCCTGTTTCCCAGATAAATATTTACATTGCTATAATTCTGAAGCACAGTCAGTCTGAAATGCTCAAAGGTTAATGAACAAAGCTTCAGCACTAAGGACTACCTAAGTATTTCCTTCACATCAGAAATGGAAACTGTCACTTTATGACTTGCCCAGTGTGACTTCATACTGTAAGGTTGTTGGAATCATTCATCTATTTAAACTGTGTTTAGTTGTAGGACCACCTTCATTCACTATTTGTAATTCCTGTTTCCTAAATGTGGATTTCTTCACTCTTTTCAAAAACAAACTTCCTTGTGAATTGCAAACTTCTGCAGGATAGCAATCTTGTAGAGTACAAATTCAGTGTTCAGCTGACGTGTTCTTCTGTGTGCAAAATAGCCTTGCATATAAAACGCAGCCAGATGCAGAGCAGGTGCACTAACCTGGGATGCTTGGCCCGGTGCACTTGTAAGCAGCGTGGATCACTGTGTAACTAGGCATTTCAGTCCCACATGTCTGTTGTTAGGACTGCCAATATCTTATTCCCATAGTCTTTTTTTCTGCAGCGAACAGAGCTGCTTTTTATTTCCCAGGGAATTGTGGGAACTTGTCTGTTCTTGGGGTGTGTTTTGAGGTGGAAGGGAAGAAGATACTGTGGGAAAGCATCAAATAACTGAAATTGCTTTAGGGCTGAAATCAAAGGGCTGTAATCATCAAAAGGTGGAAGAGAGCAGCAGTGAGGGTTTTGCCTGTAGCTCCAAACAGGCCAGGATGGTGGACTGACTACTTATGTGAGTAGGAGCTCATTTGGAGCAATGCATGAGTAAAGGCCAAAGCTGACTTGCTATAAAACAAAATGTTGAAAGAAGGCCAGAGTAGTTTCCTGTGAATAAAAAAAGTTGAGACAGGTATCATTGCCTTGGCTTCTAGGGCAATGTGAATATGCTTTGATGTAAAACTTTGGCCCAGTGCTTGAAACAATCCTTATCACCTAAGCCAAATTGCCAGGTTGAAAGTATATTTAGTATAAGCCACCAAACTATGCTTACCAAAGGATAGATAATTTTTAACTACCAGTTGTTTTACTGTATATTTGGAATCCTCATTGTAGATTGGAAGCTCCCAGCTGTTGTTTCTACTTGTTTTTCATTATCTGAACTATTTCAGGATTTCACATGAGTATTCCCTATTTAAGTGAAGACATGATTTTTCAATTATAAAAGGTAGTAGTTCTTTTTTCTCTGTGTGTACTTTTTGTTTGTTTGGTAAGAACCACAGCATGAAGGAATTTAAAAATTAGGCTCCTTTCCTTAGTGTATTTGCATAAATAGTTTTCCAGATCTACATCAGAAACCCCAGTAGGAAATTAATTCTGGTTTATGTTGAAACAAGGTGAAACCAATGTCCTAATTTTTCTAATTAAGTACATAATTGTTTAATCCATTTAAATTGGAAAATGGTGTTGCAAATTTGTGTATTTTGGTTTTGAATATTTTTGTGTTGCAAAGTATCTTATGACTTGGCTTATCTTTATTCAGTGGTAGATGCCAAAGGCATTATATGAAGCATCTTCAGCATTTTTGAAGTGGAATACACACAGAAGTACTCTTGGCACAGCTTATCTCCTGCTTACAGCTGCATATAGTGGGGATTTTAAACAAAAGAATATTGCCCATGTTTGATTTTACTGAGTGGTGATGGGTTCTGTCTTCTTTTAATTCTGTATTCCACAGGCCAGTTAGAAAAGTTATTTAGACACTTTCCTGGTAATAAAATGCTGCCTGGATGCCTGTATTCTGCTCTGCTGCAATGACCAGGCAATGGCTGCTGCACCTCTTCCATATCCAGTAGATTTATCCTGTGAACCCTTGTTATTTAAGGTAGCACTGCTTATTATGAATGCAGGATTTATGAGGGTCTTGACTCCTGTGCTTGGTACCATGTGTGCAGAACTGAACAATTTGTGCTTTATCTAAGCTACCTACCTGTGGGAGGAATATAGGTACAGTGTCCTTTACATGTATCTTCTACAAGTTGTGGAGACATGGGGGTTGCTCCATCTTCTCACTTCCAAACCATCTGTGTTTAGAAGGATTGAAAGTAGCTATTTAGTAACTTTTGACAATAATGAGAAAGTAGGGTCCTCAAACAGTGTCCAAATGTAGCTCCTTTAGAAAAATATCAACATTTTTCGAAAACAGTTCTCCTTCCCCCAGTCCTTTATGTTGTCTTTGAATCAGCAGATACAGACCTCTTAAAAGGTCCAAGCTTTATTAGCCCTCTGTTGGAGGAGAGCCAGACATTTCCTAAGCTGTTGCTTTGACAGTGAAGTTCAGTAATCAGGAATGTTCAGAGGTGGAAAGTGCATTTGTTGCAGTTCCTGGAGGAATTTCTAACGTTTAAACAGGTGCTCATTCTGGAGACATATCGAAAGTGATGAGGTGAACTTTAAACTCTGCTTGCATTGGTCATTTGAATGATTAAGAAGAGTAGCACCAAGTGAAGGTCGGTGGGAAGGAGCTGATGATAGATATCACCTTGTATTGACTGGAAGGACCCTGTGCCAGCCAGTGCCTCTTCTGAGCTGGGTTGAGAATGCTTTGACTTGGTTTGCTGGACAAAGCTTTCCTTTGGAGGTTGCATATACATGCAGCCCAGCTCTACTTAGTTGGAGGAAAAAAAGTCTATCCGGGAGCTTGGATTCAGGCCAATTACTGCATGAGAAAATTCTCATGCTGCTCCTGTATTTTGCCATGCTCAGCCCAACCAGCTCTGGTAAAAGCACTAGTGTTTCTTTAGCATTTGAAGGTGTCAGACTATTCATCCAAACATGTAATTTGAAACTGGATATTCTATTATAAGCTGTAGCCTGGAGTGATTTTCAGAATCCACCTGTCACTTTGATTATGCTTACTCTGTATTTGTTTTGTTTCCTTGCTCATTGATAAGAGAAAATATTAAAGAAATGTGCGTCCCTTGCAGCTTGTGACTAATGTGGTACACTAACATGTTTCAGAATGCCTAAAAAGAGTTTTAAAGAAATCTGGTAATGTAAGTTAGACAGAGGGCAATTGCATGCAATCGTGGCAATGCATGGAGGATCCTCTAAAGCTCAGACTTTTGATTTTGGGGAAAAAAAAGAGTTTGGGGCTACCTGAGTACTGATTTACCACTACCGATTTTGAAAGTGTCCTCTTCCACTGTAGACAGTCTTCTGGACTGGTGCTAAAATGTGCTTAAAAGCTGAGCAGGAGCACATTATTTTTATGTGCATAAATGCTTTTCCCAAGCTCAGGACAGCTTGTTGAACTCATTCAAGTACAAATCTTGAAAGTAGCTTCTCTGGCCAGTAGTGGTTTGGACTGTAACTAGATCAGGGTTGGCTGTATTTCAAAGGCATTAAGTGTATTTGTTTCCATTATTAAGCTAAAACGACAAGCTAAAAGTGTTTGGCAGAAAATTCATCTGTGTCTTCTGCTGTGCTAACACTTACATCTCTAGCTCGAAATTGGCCAGAGAGATAATGATGATATAGCATGATGATAACAGTAGAATTTATCTGCCTATTTTTGCAAAACTTACAGACACCTTGAGTATCTTCACTGAAGGGGAGAACTTCCTTCTTTAGTAGATGGTAGAGAATCCATACAGATAAGTTGTTACAGCTTCCTATATATTCTTGAAAAGTAAAGGGCTTTGTTTGGGCATCTGAGAATCAAGACATGAATTACAGGAAACCCACACTTCCTTAGCTCTGGTGCTCCCTAACCCATGTCACTGTTTCTGCTCAGTGTAAGAACAGACATGAGGAATCCAACCACAAACATGATACATAGCTTTCTTTTGGATAGCTTTTTTGTTGGTCTCTGACAGACCAGGTATAAGTCTGCTTGTGGCAGACCATAGTGCCATCTTTTTGTATTTTTCTTTTAGTTTATGGGAAGTGGTATTCATTTTAAAGTGAATGTTTTATTAAAGAGAATTACCTGTTAGAAGTGAGTCAGACTCTGATATGAAACAGTTTCAAGCCACTAGTCATCCCCTGAATCTACTTTGTTATTGGCAAAGGGAGTCTTTGCTCTTTTGTGTGTCACAGTCTTAAAAAAAACCAAACCACAAAGAAGCAAAAGAACAAAATGACCCATAACAAAATACATTCCCCACCCCTGAAACTCTGGTGATCCTGTATCGTACTCTGGGAGCTAGGTGAACTCTGGTTTCATCTACAAGAAGTCTTGTGGAAGTCAATTGTTTCAGGATGCATTGGACAACTTTGACAACTGAAATTTTTTAAAGCAAGAAAACAATGAAAACATGAGACAGGAGCAGCATGGAGCTTCCTCTC
>VYZS01074887.1:2528-37881 GCA_013400695.1 Neodrepanis coruscans
AAAGAATCTGACAAGAATGAACAGCCAGGCAGCATGTGCAGGATAGAGGATAATACTGGTGAAAGCTGTGCTGCTGCTGTAAACACTCTTCCAGGGACACAGGATTCAGCAAGTGCCACTAACATATCACAGGCTTTGCCAAGTGATACAGAAATAGCACATGCTTCTGATAATTCTGAGAAAAATGATCCTCAAATATCCCGTCCAGAAATTCAAAGGAAAATGCCATTAATGGCAAAAAACTCGGAAAATATTCTGACTGCTGATGGGGGAATCATCCAGAAAGATGGAAACATGGAGATAAGTTGTGAGAACAGTGTTTCTGTCACAGAAACAAGCATTATGAAGCCTGACAAAAGCCCAGGGGCAGAAGGACCTCCTTCACCATTACAGGCACAGGGGGAAGTAATTCCCAATGATAAGTTGTATAAATCCAGCTGCATGCAAAACACAACAGAGCAGCCTGCTGATTGTCAAGCAGATTTTACAGCCCTCTCTGCTCAGACCTCTGCACTCAGTCATCCCAGGCAGCAACCTGGAAACAACATGGGCAAAGGTATTGGGGAGGAATCCCTAAGTAATGAGCTGGAGGCTGTAGCATGCCAAAATGCCTTAGAAAGTAACTCTAATTTGCAGGTCCCTGGAGGTCCTCAGGTGTCAACACACGTAGGTCCTTCATCCAGGGTAAGCACAGGTAAAACAGTAAATTCAGAAAATAACTCTGAGGGGAATATGTGTGTCAGTGAAAAAGATTATCCAGACCAAAGTTTTCAGGGAGATGGAGACAGAAGTTTTGCCCTGCCAGAGACTTTAAATGTAGGGCAGAGAACTGGAAACTTATCACAGTTCAAGTCTGAGCAGCTGAAGAAAGAGATCTCTGCAATTAAATCCAAAAAAGCAAAAAGTGAGCTAAACTTCAAAGAACAGCAAAGTGACAGTTCAGCAGAGTCTCTGTTAGCTCTCCCTACTGCAGAAGGGAAGCTACTGAGCCTTTCATCATCACAAGAAGGCTGTAATGAGGAAATTGCAACCAATATCTGCGTAGATGACAAGTGCGGTGTGATCTTAGAGAAACCTGGGAATTCAGAAAAAATGGAAGAGCTTTCAAAAGAGAATAATAACACAACCAGGGCAGACAACACTATTTCTGAGCAGTCTGCAGAGAACTCTGGAAGGGAGCATGAGGCTCTGACTTGCAGCTCTCTGGACATCAGCTCCAGCATCCCAGACTTCAGGGAGCACATCAGCCAGATATTTAAAAAAACTGTCCACAGCACACTGAGTGCTGACTTACCCCAACTTTTGTCTGAAAACCATGCAGGCTTCAAGCAGAGTCCAGTGGCCAAGGATACAGCAGAACTCTGTGGTGCTGAGAACTTTTCAGAACCAAACAAGGCGGGCAAAGGAGCTGCTGAGAGCACCTCAGAGGCAGAGGGGCAAGAGTTATCTTTAGCTACTGAGACTTCCTGCAAAGCTGCCGAGGGTAAATCTCTGCAAGAAGAAAACACTGTGGCAGAGCTGCCACCAGCAAGTCTCCAGGACACTGAGGAAAAGAGGCAGCCTGGTAGCTGTTTAGAAGTGGTCCCTGGCTTGGATGGCGCTACACCTGCTGAACGTGCTCTGGAAAATCTGCAAAAGGGAGCCAGACCCACTGAGAGCAGCGAGATGGAAAGAGAGGGAGGCGTGTGTGCGGGTGGCGTTGATCCTGAATCGCTAATAGGCTTAGAGATAAAGAAGCAGGGACCAGCTTCATTTGATGGGGCAGCAGCTGAGAACTTCCCTGTGTGTTCTGACAGTCAGCACCAACCCACCGGAGCTGTTATCTCTGCGGCCAATGTACAGCAGGGGGACGTAGAAGATGCTGCTGCCACAGAGGGAAATAACTTAATTACAGAGTGTAATGTTTCATCTGAAGAGGATGTAAGTCTTCCTAGTGAACAGTGCCAGGATCCTAAGCCAAATGACCAGGAGAAGAGTGAGTGCGGGGATCCAGACGTTGCCAAGAGCATCTCTGACATGGCAGCTTCAACACTTGTCCCAGGAGGATCTTACAATCATGAAAAATTGCCAGACAGTTTTAATGTGTCACCTGAGGGAAATCAGGAGACGCACATCCACAGCAATTTTATGCGTGACATTAAGTCTCAGGATGACCTGCAGGTGATACAGGATGATACAGTAAACAGGGAATGCTTGGAAACGTCGGAAAATTCACAAGATGCGCAGCAAGAAAAGAAAGTTACCATGCATGGGTTAATAGATTACTTAAAAAACGAAGTAAGCCAGGATGATTGCTTGCAAACTGAGTCCAAACTAGAATCTAGCAGTGTGACTGAGGGAGATGTGAAAGAGAACAGTGACACAGTGTTAAGCACAGCAAAGACAGGTAACGAAGAAACTGGAGACATCCCTGAAACAGGTACTGCAAGGATGTTAGTCACTGGTGAAGGCAACCTAGCCATAAACACGAGCACTGGAGAGCAGGAGGCAGACCTGTACAAAGATCACTCTCCAACCCTCCCTGGGATGGAGCAGGGTGAGCATTCTGCACGTGCAGATCTCACTGTTGCTGAAAATCAGCCGAGCAAGATGAATTCAGAACATGAAATCTCACTTCAGGATGCCAAAGGAGAGCTACCACCTCTTGCTTTAACTGAGCCTAAGAGCCTTGACCTCAGTGAACTTCAGGACATGGCTGTGGCAGGATTACCTACTGAAAGGTATTTACTTTGAATTACTATGTGAAATGGTTGTCAGGGCCCTGGGGCTGGATAGGGGTACAATTTTCCAGGCAGATACCCGTTGTCTGGGTGGTTTGGGAGGGCATGGCACTTACTCTACTCTTGAATTTATCTTAAATACATGTTACTTCTAAAGGTGGACTGCATGGAAAAAAATAATTTGTAAGAACAGAGATGTCCTAAAAGCTGAGGAGTACATTTTTTACCTGTTCCATCTGCTGGTCCAGATTCTTGCCCTTAGCTGTGTGGATTTGCTTATGCTTCCCAGCGTTCACACCTTGTAGCCTGAAGTTAGGCAAACAAATAGCACTTCCTAGCCTTAAGTTAGTAGACTTTGGCCTAAGTTTGGGTGACCCAGTTAAATGAGACCTGCAGCATTCACATGGTGGAGTGCAGCACTCAAAACCAAACCTACAGAGTAACCCAATTACTCACCCTGTTAGTTGTCTGGGCCTCCCTCTTATCCTCCTCTACAATATAATTGCACTGACAGTGTCTTTGATCACTGTGTTATTCAGTGTTTCTAATGACATGGAGTTGTTTCAGATGTGAATTCATCCGAGCTGGGACTCGTGGAGCCTCAGAGTTGTTTTGAGTTTTATTGCTATTTGTTTTCCAAACCTGGCAGTTTAATAATTGCTTTAATGAAGTTAAGACTCTTCTTTTTTTCTTTTTTTCTGAGTTTCTACTTTGCTGAATTCTTAGTTTGATGTGCAGTTAATTCAAAATAATTATGATCTGCGAACAGGTGCTTTCCCTTTATCTGTTGCCTTTATCTAGTCATTTCACTTCTTCCTCTGTAACCTCAGCACCTTCCTTGCACACTGTCCCTCTCCTTTCCATATCAGAGGAGCAATAGTTGTAACTGCTGAGACAACAGCAGAGCAGAGTACAGTGAAAAGCTAAACTACATCAGACAGTATCAATGAATGGTCTGAAATATCAAAAAATTAGATGCCACTAACTGAATAAGGAGGGAAAATGTTTCAGTGCCACATTCCTTAAAGGTCAAGATGATAAAACCATATTGTAAGTGAAAATTCCTGAGGCATTTCTGTTGTTGTGAGAATGTGGGGGAGTTCTTCCTGCTGTATCTGAGTCTGGGATGGAAGATAAATGTGATCTAATTGTGGAAGCAGAATGTACATTAGAAGAATATTATAAATATTGTAAACCTGGGCAGCCATATGACTTTCTCCTTAAGGATCTATTTATAAAATGGCAAGACAATTAGACCCTGTTATTTCTCTCCAGCTCCTTTCCTCTGTTTGTTTCCCTTTATATGGTGGGAAGCTTCACAGTGGGCAACTTTAAAATTCCAGAAAAAATTGGGATTGGCATGGCCTGGCTTGGGACCCAGAAGGGAATATGGGCAGTGCATCCATATGTGAGGGCATGTGTTTCATATCAGGGTGGGGATCATACTTTAAATAAATACCTGTGGCAAGCAGGGCAGGGCTCTTGAAACAGCTGCTGACAATTCATGGAGTAGTTGCTTAATACTTGCATCTGCTTCATTATCACCTGTTTTTCCAGCATGAGGGTTTGTATCAACAGGCAGCTGCTGATTTTGCACCCTGAGTGTCCAAAGGGCTGAAACACTGGGGACTCTGAGGTACAGAGGAGCCTCTGCTTTTGATCAGGTTCATTTCTTAGAGGAATATGCATTTTTAACACAGGAGATAACTAGAGAGCATTGGCTGAGCTGGCTGGTCTGTCTTCATCAGGTCCAGTACACTGACTAATCCAGTTTTCCTCTGAGATTAAAACTGGTTTTGCATCATTAAATTTCAAGCTGTATTCCATGTGCTGTGTAAGCCTGTCACACTTGTTGCTGCTGAGTGGTTTGCAGTGGTTTATTGCCCTGTCATCCTTACAGAGGATAAACTACTATAGCTGTGCACAATTCCAAGAGCTGACTGTGGGGATATGGACCTGATAGAAAGAATCCTCCCCAGCTCTCAAAATAAATAGCAGTAAGAAGTATATTATATATAGAGGAAAGAAATGGTTCTGAAATGCTTCCAGAAGGTTTTGAATTATTTCAGCATTGTTTTCTTCCCCCTCCACCGCTTCTGTTCAGCTTCATCTCCTACAGGTTCCCTTATGTTGAAACTCCACTGAACTGTGCACGAGGGGGCAAAGTTGTGTGATCTGAGTCTTAAATCCTTGCCAGGATTTCTTCCTGTAGAGGAAATAGAAGAATTTCTTCCCTTTGTGGTTATATACTGAAAGGAGGGTGGTCTTGAGATGAGCAGTAGATCCAAACACTGCCTGCAGTGATTCCTGCCCCAACCTCCTTTAGGAGTGGGACTCTGATCAACTAATAAGGAGAGCTCTTATATCTGAAGGCAGTAGTACAGCACCAATGACTTCCCTTCAAATACTCAGTAAACAGGACAATTATTTTTGAAAAGAAGGTTGTGGCTGCAGCATTAGCCCCACTTTCTTGTGGAAGTATTCCTGTGCTATTTGCAGAAATAGGGAGGAGCTGGATTTTGGCAACCCTGTCTCTCAGCTCTGAAAAGGAGTAAAAAAAAAAACACCTTTTTTTCGATCATTCTAATGTTTTTAACTCTCTCTACCTCTGTAACTGAAAACCTCTGTTCCTGATTGCCACATCTGGGCATGAAAATGTCATTCTTCCCACTTACTATTGGGCATCCAGCTGCTTCATTTTGCTGTCTGAGATTTTACTTGAAAAAAAGATCAGCACTTGAGTTGTTTTATTTTCTTCTTTTGCAACGGATACCTACAGATCTGTAATGTAGCCCACACATCTTTCTTTTATGGAGGGAGAATGGAGGCTCTTGTATATACAGGGAGTCCTTATGCTTCTGAAATGCCCCTGTGAGCATTATGGGCTGTGACAGATGTTGAGCAGAGCATGGAACAAAACTGGAAAGGATGGCAAAATTTTAAGGGTGTTTAGAGGTGGCATTGATTTTTTGATAACTTCCTGTAATTCAGCTGGTTGGTACATGCAAACTGCTATTGCCTCTTGGAAAAAGTGCTGAGGGAGCTTTTTGAAGTGGAGATGGTGAAGTCATTCCCAGATGTGCATCTGTAAGGTATAGAGAACACATTGCATCGTTCACTGATTTGTTGATTTGGCAAAAGGCTCAGCTTGTTACCAGGCCTTTGGCTGTTCCAGGCTCTCAGAGATGCTGCCAGGCTCAGCTGGGCTGGGTGTGCAGGGAGGGAAGAGCATAGGGAGCCATAAACACACTGCAAGCAATGACACCCATGTTTTTAGGGATTGGAGAGTTCTGCTCCATTGACTCACACCACTTGTAAATCCAAACAATATTCTTATATGGGAAGTGCATTGCAGCAGTTGGCGTCAGCAAAGCTCCTTGAAAAACATTCTTTGTGTCCAATGCATAGGTCAGACAAGAGCTCTAAAGTTGGTCCAGACATACTTCTGAATCTGCTTCATACTTTGTTCTTGCCATCAAAAATTGGCAGGTTCTATAACTGAAAAAAAAAGAATGTTCACTGCTTAGTAAATACTGACTTGGTCTTTTTTGACTGTATAACAAATACTGTGTTAAATATTTTAACAGTCTTGCTGGATGAGGTGGGGAATGTAGGACTGCTTTTCAGATCAGTCAAGGGGTTTGAGCACTAAGGCTTTGTGTCATTAGCATCTCAAAACAAGAGTCTGGAGTTAAAAGGAAAGTTGTCAAAGCAGTGATTATGCAGCTCCTTATTTCCCTATTTTTTTACCTTCAAAATTGATTCAGGTGTGCAGGATCTCAGTATCACAAAACAAAGGGAAAAATAGCTGGAGGTGATTTACACATAAATAAAATGCACAAAATTAATCAGGTTTTTTGTCTTTCCTGCCCTTCTCCCTTTGCATCTGAATTCCTTCTCTTTACTTTCCTCCCATCTTACTGTCATTGTCATCCTCAGTAGGTGCAGCTGTGAGTACAGTTGTGCTTTTGGAGATACAGGCAGCTCAGCCTGTAGGCCTGAACTAAATTGGCTGGATGGTGAGTTCTGGGGGAATTTTGTCTGTGTGAAGTCTGAGATATTTAATTTTGGTGCTATTCTATTCAGGGAAGAGTAAAATCTAGACAACTTTACTCTTAAACAGACATTTCCCATTGCTTTCTAGGAAGTGAAAGGGACTTTTGCAAACTAATGGATTCCATTGACTGGACTGATTGCTGGTTTAGGCAGCATCTAAGTATTTGATAGGATACCTTGTTGTATTCCAAACACATGCCAATGGAAAACTGGCTGTGTGAGACCACACTGAGTATTTATTTTATTTGCTGATGCCTCTGCTACTCAGAACTATAGAAGTCAATCACCTCTGGTCCTGCCAAATTGCTGCTACTTCTTGCTGTTATCATTCTGTAACATTTTTGAGAACCTGACCCACAGATTTGTAAGGTATTGACATGGGTGATACAGGAGCTGCTGTTTTCACACATCCTTGTTTCTCAAGACATTACATTTATTCAATCAAACACAGGCATTTGCTAAAGAAATCCAAGTTGGACATTGCAATACTTTGTCCAGTGTCTGGACAGGGAGTTTAGCATCAATTTTTGTCTTCTTTTCTCATTAAATTAAAAATTACTTTCAGATTACTTTTTTTTTCCCTAAGTAGATTTCCCCAGATGTATTTTTCAACCTTACTTCTTCCAAGTAAGCTGCCTACTTTCTCAAAATAATTTCTGCATATCTTACAGATCCCCTGTTCTCTCTGTTCCAACTCTATGTCTTCTGGCAAAATTGGATACTGTGGAGCTTGTTCCACAGTCCCTGTTTCTAATACAGTATGCAAAGTAGGATTAGCCCCAGCTTTGAACCCTGCTGAGGGCAGCTCCAAGAGCAGCAATTACACACACAGACATATTCTCCATGACTTGGATGTGGCTTCCTTCCAGTTCCTTTGTATCCTGGAATATTTGCATGGCACTGGTGCTTCTCAACAGAAACTCCTCTGGAGATGTGTCTGTAGAGCCAGAACTCTGTAGTTCTTGCCTTACCCTTTCCTTTTGGTTTTACCTCCTGCTTATTTTCATGTTGATGCCCTTGGAGCCTGTCTTACCAGCATTGGTCCAGGTAGATGGAAGCACACACAAGCACTACTAATAACAGGAGGGGCTTTTGTAGTTATTGAAATTCCTTAACATTTGGGTAGTCTGGAAAAGTTAAAAAGTGTTCCATGGATCAGTTTGGGCCTATTCATCTATGCTCACCTTGACAGGTTAATTCTTACAGTGGGATCTCTCTACCTGTAAGAAGCTCTGCATCTCAAATTGCAATAACAAGTGTAGAGGTGTTAACTGCTCCAAAGGCATGGTTGTTCTGGATTCTGTGCTGTGCTCTTGCCAAGAAGAACCAGCCCCAGTGTGTCACAGTACTCTTGTTCTCCTTGCTGAAATGTGCTTGGCATCTTTGTTCACCTTTGTTCAGGCTTAATCCTTCCTCTTCCCTCCTCTCCCTGTTCTGTATCTGTCCCACACATCCATGGCCTCAGTAAAATAACCAGGTGTCCAAAAGTGCCTGAGGACTCCACAAGGTTGTTTCCAATTTAATTTCACTGGTTTACTTTCTTTAACTCTTGGACATTCCTTTGAGGACAGCCATGTGAGGGAACACTACGGCTGCAGCCTTGTCCTGAAGTTGGTAAATGCTGAGCCAAAATCTCTGCTCCACTGGAGTGGTATCAGCAAAGAATTTGGCCCTGAGCCTCTAACAGATCAGCCAGGGGAATGCTGCACCGTCCTGTGATCCTTTTCCACCTCCACCATCCTACAGCACCACACCCCCACTTGTCCCCATTTACTTAAATCAGGGGGCTGTTTAATTGTTTCAATTGATAAAAAAATTGAGTTAGAAAGACACGTTCTGTGTAAACAAGCAGGATTTAAATGATTCATTGGCCTGAACTACCTGGTGTTTTCCAGCCTCAAACCTGTCAATCTCAGCTTCTCTTTGTACATGGTGCTCTGAAAAACATGGAGCATGTGCTGCCTGAAACTGAAACTCATACAACTGCTTTTTTTTTTTTATTTATTCTTTTCCCGCCTGTTTTTCGTAGCTCCTTTGGCTAATGAAACACAGTGTAATCAATAAGCCTTTTATTTTTTTTTTAAGGCACTCAAAAGCTTATGTAAAATCTTTGGAATTTGTAAGCATGATAGCATTGTTATGCTCTCCTAGCTGATAGCAATATCAAAGCCAGCTAAGAATAACTCTGCAGCAGACAGAGAAGATTGGATTTGTTTCCTGGAATGAAAGCAAAAAGGATGAATACATTGCTCAGTTTCTAACAACTAAGAAAAAAAACCCACTTAAAACTTCCATTTCCCCTTCTTAACAATGTACTTAAGTGAGTCAAAACAGAGTTAGTTTTGTTGATTATTTAAAAGTCTCCAAGCTTATCCACATCTTATCTCCTTTTTTTCTTTTCTTTTTGAATGCTGTGATGGTACATGAAATTTATGTTGCATTCAGCATTCTTCAAATCTTGTGTTTCTAATAGAAATTCCAAATAAACTGGGTTTGCTAGAAAAGTTATCATTGAATTTGTGAGGCTTTGAGTCTAGACTAGGGTTTTCTAAAAATCCATCTTATTTGGAAATTTGCAAGATGGCAGTTTCTCATCATTTTGATCCTCCAAGATATAATGGGTTAACATTAAACTTTCCTCTTTTTTCAAAGCAGAAGGTTAAGGTAGAAGTCTGTGAATTTAAAGAGACAGCCATCCCAAAGCCTCCCCAATAAAAATTCCTGGGAAATGCACAGCCTAATTTTCTGCCACCACAAATGATGGTTGTGGGCAATTTGTACGTGGAAAGTAGTGGAAATATAAAGTTCAGGTGTTTGTTACAGACATGGCTTGGCTATCCCAGCCAGGCTGCTCTACAGTTAATAGCTCTGTGGTTTTGTGGAGTGAATAACTATGAACCTCTGGTTACAAAATGCAAAACAGAAACTCCTCTTTAATTCTTAACAAACTGAGTACATTTTATATGGGTTTGCTGTGAGTGGCCTTAAAAATGGGCACTCAGTTTTCACAAAGAACAATTTAAAATCACACACATACATTTTTAACAAGGGCGTGCGGGAATAGGACAAGGGGAAATGGACTTGGGCTAAAGGGGGTTACATTTAAACTGGATATTAAGAAGAAATTTTCCCCTGTGAGGGTTGTGAGGCCCTGGCACAGGTTGCCCAGAGAAGCTGTGGCTTCCCCATCCCTGGAAATGTCCAAGGCCAGGTTGGAGCCACCTGGGATAGTGGGAGGTGTCCCTGCCCATGGCAGGGGTGTGGAATAGGATGGGCTTCAAGATCCTTTCCAACCCAAAGCATTCCATGGTTCTGCATTTCTATGATCTACATTTTAAAAAAGTCCCCCCCCCAGCATGTGCCATCCTGATGCTTTCTGGATTTTCCTTGCATCTAACTGTTCCCTGGGAGCGAGGGAAGGGCACAGCCATCCTGCAGGATGGCTCCTGCTCAGAATCTCTCTCATCAGCACACTCAGGGCTCCAGTCCAGCTCTGGCCTCGGGGAAAAGCTTTTGCAAGGCTTTCCTTGGCGGCTCTTTGATCTGTGGCTGCCCCAGCCAGCCTGTCCCTACACCCTGACAGCCACCCCAGCCCTGTCATTGTCTCCCCTGCTGGGAGGTTGCTTATCTCTTGTTTTCCTGTTGCTTTTCAGCATGTTTCCTCTCTTCTCCCACAAGCCTTCTATGAAGGTAGGTCAGGCACACCTTAGCACAGTGTTCCTGGAGTTACAGCCTATCAGATTCCCTATATTTAAGTAGCAGAGGGCACTGGGAGACAAGTGGAAATGTTTTCGTGTCAAAGGTGGGTTGAGATTGCTTCACAATAGGGGAAAGGGCTTTGGCATAGCAAGAGGATAAGGAACAAACAGGGAGAGGCATGTTCTTTGAGCAAAATGACCATTTTATTCCAAAACAGCTAAATTTGGCTTTGTTAGCAGGAACATAGCTAGTCTGTCACCACGACTTTGTGCCAGACTGAAGTGCTGCTAGCAAAGAAAATAAAAATTTATTTTAATGATCCTTCCTCTCTCCAGGGTCTCCCTCCCTCTCAGGGCACCTATACCTGCAGAAGCTATTTGTTAAATGGTTTCCAGATGACAAAAGAGGTTGATTTCCCCCCAAATGAGAACTGAATGCTTTTACCTGTATCAAAAACTACAGTAATTTTTTCCATGGTTGTTTTCCTACTGCTTGGGAGGTAGGATATGAGAGAGATGTTCTCCCCAGAAACTTTTACCTCTCAAATTCATCTTAATTCTTGCTGTCACAGTGGGTTTTGCTGGCTCCTGGTGCTGCAACTAAGTGACCTCTCCCTGTGCTATGCACAGTGTTTGCCCCTTGATAAGCCACACTTTGCAGCCCAGGTGATGTTGGCAGCCTACGTTTTTCAGTACTTTCACCCATTACAGTATCTGATTTGGTGTCTGGGGATCATTTGGTATAGTCTTCTATTTCCTGTGCAGGTCTCTGAATTGTTAAAAGCAACAATGAGCACATCAAGGGGAAATCCCTGTCTCCTGCTTTCACACCAGATGTGAAAGTTCTCCTGTAACACACAGTTTACCTGAACAAAAATCTGTTCCCTCCTTTTGCTTATAGAAAACCAGATAAGGGTTAGAAGGAGAAATAATTCAAGAGTTAAAAAAAAATAAATTAAACACTGATTAATACCTTTCCCCCTCCTGTAGTCCAGTTCTAAATTGATGCTTTGAGAGGTCCACCAGGTATGATTACTGTACTCTAACATTAAAAGGAGATAGACAATCCTACTAGGAGCCAGAGTTCTGAAGAAGAGGAAACTAACTCAGCTAAATTAAGTCTCTGCAGCCCCAGCATTTCATCTGAAATATCTCAACTGAGCATTTTGTAAGCAATGGATCTACCAACTCTCTTGCTGTGGGATAGATATGACAGACATTTAGCCTATAGTTACTGCATGGTATGTTATAAACATGATAATGATCTCCCTGGGTAGAGACTCAATTAATTCCTTGGGTACTGGCAACTTGTATATGCAATGTGGTGTCTCTCCATGCAAAGACTTAATTACCTGTAAAGCTACTCTTTTGTGTTGTAATAAACCCATAGGAAACCTAAGAGATTAATAAGGGCACACAACTAATTAAAACTGCTCCACTTTTTTTAATAAAGAAACCTGTGAGAAAGAAGGTAAAGAAACCCATAGAAAGACACCTGTAAGAAAGCAGGTAAAGGAACTTCTAAGACATTTCAGAAACCTCTAAGAAGGCAGCTAAAGAAACCTATGAGAAAGATTAACTTACAAGGCAGGTAAAGAAACATATAAGAAAGCACCTAAGAACACCTGTAAGAAAACAGGTAAAAAAAACCCTGAGAAAACCTCTGCAACTTTAGGAACTGGAACTTAACCGAGGAACTAGACTAGGACTAAAATGATTTATTTGTTTAGCTATAAACATATAAACCTAAATGAAAGTTGTTAGTAACTTTGCCTCTCCATCCTGAAAACATTCAAAAAGTTACGTTTAAAGTTAGGCGAAACACCACTCCTGCCTCCTGAAACTTAAAATAAAAAAAGAAGTTGCCGAACACATTCTGAAACCTCGGGAGCTATTTGTGTGCGCTTTAAGCATTACAAGCACCGTAATTTAATCTCTCCCCATCCACCCCTCCGCCACCTCCAGCAGATGGAAATTCCACCGTAAAACCGGGAAGGGGAGGAAAAAAAAAAAAAAAAAAGGGAGAGAGAGAGAGAGACAGAGAGAAGAAAACCCACGTGGGAGCTGGTTTAGGGGGGGGCACTCGGTTCTTTTTTTTGCTCCTTTGTTACCAGAGCCGCGGTCCCCGCATCCCTCCCTGGGATGCCCCGGGGGAGGACGGGGCGCGGCAGCCGCGGCCGCTCCGGCCTTTCCTCGGGGAGCCTCATGGGAGGAGCCTGCCAGAAGCAGCTCCAGGCTCCTATTCCTCGGCCTTTTGTACGCTCTGGAGCTCGCCCGGCAGAGCTGGGAGCGGGGCGCTGGTCCCCGCCCGGGATGCGGGAGCGGCTGCTGCAGCCTGGGCTGTGCGGGTCTGGTGCTGGAAGCGAGGATGACTGAGAGTAGGAAAGCTGGTGATTATTTCCTGGCGTTGGTAAGTAGACACTTGTGAAGGGGAAGTTTTTTTCCCCTCTTTTTTTTTTTTTTTCCCGCTCTGAACAACTTTTGGAAAGTTTTCTTCCGCACCTCCCGCAGCGCTGCCTTCAGCTCTCTGGGTGAGGATCAACAATCCTTACCCCCCCCCCCAAAAAAAAGAGACTGGATGGTTTTGTGGCTCCTGCCATGCTTTCTGGATGTTTTTGGGGGCTTTCTGCTCGAGCGAGGAGACTCTGTGTGCGTGTTGTTTGCGCTGAGAAAACTTCTGCTCCGCGTTCTGCTTGGCGGGGTGGAATTTGGAAACTTTGAAATTCTGCGGCAGTGACATCAGGACATGACCGAGAGCCCTTCCCAGGCTCTGGAAGCTGCTCGGTGGTGACGTGATGGGTGTTTTGTAATGGTTGACAGTTATTACAGCAAATGTGCTTATTCATCCTGTGCAGGCGTGATTTGTACTTCTGAGGTTTTTATGTGGCTTTCCGCTGCCCCTCTTTTAGCTCGCGAAGGAAGTAAAGCGTATTTCAGTCCCACTGAGTGTTTCAGTCTAAATTGCTGTGTTTGTTTAATGTAATAAGTCACCCCTAAGTTTTAATGTGGCCGCAATAACGTGGAACACTCAGGCAAAAAAAAAAATAAAAATTTGTTTCCATGATTGTTACGACTAATCAGTTCTCAGTGTGGGGTATGCATGTCACAGAAATTAAGGGATTTCTCAGGAAAAAGGGTTGGGTGAGAGAGGAAGTGCAGGCCCTCAGGTAGCGTGTGACTGAACACCATCCCCAGCCAAGATAACTTCTCTATCTTGTCAGGGTTTCCACAGGCAGTGCCAGAAAAGTGTCACTTTGGAGGGTGGCTGTCTGTGGTCACACGCCTGGATGCCCCACAGCCACAGCACCCTGCTCCTGCTCCGGCACATCTTTGGGAATTACCTGCCAGGGACTTCCAGCTGCTGTGCACCTGGCACAGGTGGGGTACTGCCTTCAGGATGTCTTTTAAAAAAAAGGCTTTCATGTCTCCAGAACGCTTTCATGTTCTCCTTTCCTGTGGTGCTAGTGTGGAAATCTGCAGTGAGAGAAGGGAGAGTATCCTTGTGTCCAGAGCTGTGTGTCCCGTCCCATGTGGACTGCAGATCCTTTGGGAGATGCAGTGGTGCCTGTTGCTGAACCAGGACGGTGGCAGGTCCCTCCCTTGGGGACAGGTGTGGCTCAGGTGCTGCCCCAGCAGCATCACCCAGCACCCAGACCTGTTCTGCTCATTGCTCCAGCCCCGCTCAGAGGAGGAGCATGTAAATCTCAGGCTCTGGAATAATTCCCTCAGGAGCCAGTTCTGGTGTGCTGGTGACAGTGTCTGTTCTCTGTAAAAGACACTCCCCTGTGTGGCAGTGATTTTGATTTTCAATTAACACATGCCAAGTTCATCTCCTGGGTACCTTCATTATTGTGTTTGCACAGCACCAGCTCGGGAGGGCTCAGCCTGGCCGAGGTGTGCAGGGGGTCCTGCAGTCTAAATACTGATGGGAGGCACTTAGGGCATAGTTTCTTCTTCAGAGTACAGAAGGAGAGATTTTTTTACAAAATCATATATCTAAGTGCATAAATAAGTCTTTTGTTGGGTTTACAAAAGGCAGCACATTTCTCAAAAATTGAACTTTTTGACTGTGAGTGTGTTTAGCTGGTGAAAGCAGGACCTTGACTGTATCTGTGCAAGTTTAGTTTTAGTCACTGATACCAGTAATGTTGGTTTCTAATATGAGAAATAGCTTCTTACCTCCTTCTCTGATAAATCATAGTGACAGGAGCCCAAACAATCATGAAAATACTTCTAAGGAACCCATTAAGAAATGTGTGTATAGCAAAGGATGCATAGACTGACTGTAACAGATTATTTTTGGATTATCTACACATGAGGTTTATTTCAGTGACTGTGACTAATGTGAGATAAGCCACAAAATAAAGTAGAAGGTGGTAAAATTAATACTATGAAGGAGTTAATAAAATGGATCAAATTTTATGAGGTACAGTCTGTTTGCATGAGTGAATTTTGAACTGATGGAGGTGTTGTTAGATCTCTTGCCTTTCCAAAGAATTACAGTGCGAGAACTTACCAGAAATAGCAAGTCCTCTCAGTGTTTTCTGGGGATTGATTATTTTTTCTTAGGGTTGGGCAAACTGAGGCTCAAAAAATTGATTCTTTGGCCCAAGTTATTAGAAAGCCAAGTATGAAATCTAGAGGGTTTTGTCTGTCTGCCTTGCTCTTCCCAGTGAGGAGTATCTTGTTTCATGAAGAAAACGAAATAGTGGGTGATGAGAGCTCTGAGAGCTCAGTCCTGCCTTGTAGTTGTTGATGCCATTTTCCAGAGATTTCTGGAATAAGGGCAGGAACTATAAATCTTAGTGTTATCTCATTAAAAGCAACCAAATGTTTGGGACTAGGAGATAGGGTTTGAAATGCTTGTTGGTTTCCCTTGGAGTAAACTTGGAGCTATTGTTGACTGTTCAAAGGGAGCCACATCCAGCTCTCCTGATTGGAAAAACATGGACAGGGAGTAAATGCCAAGACCTGTAGCTGCCTTCTGTCTCCAGCACCAGTGTCAAAGCATTTTATAACTTTGCTGTGGAATTAGGGGTTTAGGATTTGCATCTCATGGGTGTCAGCAGGGAGAGCAGCACAGACCCACCACAACAGCCAGCCCTCACTGCCTCTGTGTCCCTGTGTGCCAAGTTATGCTTCTGTACATATCTGGATGTTCTGCCTTCATTTGAAGCCTTCTTACATAGAGATCAGACCTGCTGTGTTTAAACAGAAGAAATTACATGGATTTATGAAGTAATTTCTGATTCATTCATTGATATTTAATGACTACTGTGGGTCAAGCTTTGCCTGAAACTTGTTATTTGTGTACCTGGCTTCTAACAGGGACTTGGAAAAGCTCTTTCCAAGGATAAGTATAAGCCTGAAAAGTGAAATTGTGAAACTCAAGAGCCTAAGGACGCTTGATGAGCAGTGTCTTTCACTTGTGACACACTAATAACAGACTGAACCCCTTGGTCTTTGGTCTGAATTCAGTGTGCTCACTGCAGCTGTTGGTAAGCAACTGCTTGTTAAACTCTGAGGTATTTTCCTTTGAAAAGTATTTCAGTTATGCTTGTCACAAGTAGAATTCGAGAGTCATTTTATGTAGCTCCTCTTCCAGGCTTGACCCAGAACTCAGGCAACGGGATGGAAAAAGCTCGTGGCCTTTTTTACAGAGCTCAGTTCTTGAAGCAAATTGGCCTGAAGGGCTGGTGTCTGCAGAGGACTGAGAGCAGGGACCTGGTGGTGGCAGGAGCCTGTGAGCCCAAGGCAGTTGTGATGCCCAGGAATGTCAGTTGTGGAACTAGTTTGAGCAGCTTGTGGATGGCTTCATTGTTTGTGTGGCACAGAGCGGGGTGGCTTGGCAAGGAGGAGCTTTGCCATCACCTCCCCAAGCCCCAGTTTCAGGTTACCTTGTCCACAGAGCATGAAAATCTCCAGGAGCTGGTCATGCAGGAGGTGTGAGTGGTGGGGGAAAGACACTTCCCTTCTCACCAGGCTGGGGCAGCCCAGCAGCTCAGCTTCAACTGCAGCCTGGGCTTGTGCTGTCTGTGCATTCACAGGCACATTACACACAAGCAACACCCTCAGTGCTCTGTCACAGCCAGGACAAAAACCGCTCATTTTACTCATTAGGTATGTAAAAAACAACTTACAAAGTTCTGTTGTCAAAATCCACTTTCTAAACACTCATTTTAAGGCAGAGCAGAGGGGTCACCCCAGTTTGTGCTGTACCTGTGAGTCAGCAGTGAGTGAAAACTGGTCCCTTTATGCAAATAAGCCAGAGGACTTTAGAACCTGTAAACAGCTTGGCTCGGAGTTTCCTGCAGGAGGCTGAGCCCTCAGGTGTGGTTAAACCAGAGAACATCTGGATAGTTAATGGGTCAGCATTGTAATTGTTTTTCCCACATGAACATGTTGCACAATCCTTTAGATAAAATATGGGAAGTGTGAGTGTATTCAGGTGGCTGCCAGGAACATTGACGTTATTATGGTGAAGTTTAAGTTTTTGTTTTATTCTTTGAGCCAGTATTAAACTACAGTGAGGAATCATGCTGAATCTCTGCATTTCGAGTTAGGTGAGGAAGTAATTCTTTAGAGTTTAAAGCTGAGTTGTGTGGTTTATGCCTTTTATTTATAAACTGGAACCTCAAATGCTGAGTGACAGTTTATACAGCTCAAGTCCATCTGTGTACAGTGGCATCCCTCTGTGTACAGGGCTGTATTCCCGTTGTAGGACAGGAAACAACATGGACAAAACAGGGGTCAGGACAGTGACACCTCAAAACTGAGCACATTGGGAAAACCTGTAGTGTGAAATTGGAACCCCAGTTAAATACCACATTTCATGGTTTACAAAAGTCTTGTGGATTTTGATGAGTTTTAGGGAAAACTGATGCTTCCAGGACTTTTGTTGGTAGGTGGCCACATGTCAAAGTCAGGTTGAAGTAGGCAACAAAAACATTGTTTTCAAGGGATTTCCGTGGTTTTCAGCCCCAGGTGAAAGCCAGACTCGAGCTCCTGGTGTTTTATTTGGTTTCTGAGTGAGGAAGTGCTGTCATTTCTCTCGTGCAAGCAGCAGCTCAATTTCTCATTTGCTTTTTATAAACATAGAATCAAAACAGGGTTAATTTGCTGTTGGATTGCACTGTCTCATTGCTCCAGCTGTTGTAACTCACACAAAAATCCAGAGACTTCAGCCCTGTGGGAACAGCAGGGTTTTGCACAAATGCAACTTATATAAAAAAATGCCAACTTCCACTGCGTTCCCTAACACAGAAGTGAGATACACATGTTAAATTCTGGGGGTTCAGACAGGCCAATGACATTAATTCTGCCATAACTCAGACCTCTAAATGCTGCCTTTTTCCTGTGTTTTCTCTCCACAGCCCTCCTGGGCCAGGTGATGATACACAGTTGGCTTTGCCCCTCGACCCTTCTGAGCACCCCTTGGCTGTTTCTGCGGCGTTTGGAGATGTTGGCCCCGTGGATGCTGCTGAGCTGACTGCAGAGAGGTACTGGGGCAGGGGGATGCTCACTGGTGTGGGTTTCATAGTGCTGCCTAAGGAATTGCACTCACTCCCTATGGATTCATGGATGTCTGGTGTGAGCAGTTGTGTCTGAGCAGAAACCTGTAGCAGAATTTCAGTCTCCCCTTACCAAAACCTTCAAAGGAAGACGCTGTTTACCTTTGCCTGAGATTTTATCACTTCAGTACACAGGGGGGTCATGACACGTGAAGGTGCTAATGCCTTTTTTTTTCTTTTTGGGCACATAAATTGGTCCTCACTGCCAACAACAGAGGGAGCCTCGTAGGGTGTGTGTACCCTTCAATCACTGGGAGCTCAGTGGAGTGTAAACATACACAGTATATTTAAGCTAGCATTAAATTTGTTAGCTGGAGTCACAAGAATATGCCATCAAAGGCAGAAAGGACATTGTGTGGTTTGCTCAATCCACCTTAAAAGCTGGGTGACTTTGTTATTCAGCCCATACTGGTCTCCCACCAGTCCCCAAGCTGGTTAGTCACTGGCTGAGCGAGTCTGTGAGAAACAAACTTTTTCCTACAGTTGGAGTAAGATGATTTAGAGAAGCTTACAGTGGGAAGCTAATGATGTGGATTTCTTCCAGTTCTTGTAAGTTTTTACTCAAAGAGTTGTGTTTCTTTGTTTTTGACAAATGTAATTGGGTTACTGATGGGTTTTTTTTGTGGATTCTGGGGTTTTTTCTGCTAATGGATTGTTGGCCATAGTAGTGAGGCAGTTAGAAAAGGGTGAGCAGTAATTGAGGTGGAGCTGTGAGCTGCTTTCTGGATGTGGAGGCATAAGAAAAAGTCTGACACCAGAAGTGCAGGAAGATTTATATGTGGTCTCTGGACTACAGTCTGAAGCAGAGGATTCTGTGCCCTTGGGGTGATAGTTTGCTGTTTGCAGGGAAAAAGGCACACAAGTCTCTTATGATTAAATGTCACCTTAGGAAACATTTAGGAAGGGCAATCTTAAGAGTGGTTTAATTCACTGCATCTTGTGAACCTCATGAATTAACATTCACATCTGAATCTGGAATGCCAAGTTCATTGCACCTTTTCTTTTGATCTGCTTCATAAGTTCTGTCTTTGTGATGTTTTCCTGTTCATGTCTGAAGTTTGCTCTGGGTGTTCCTTGCTCCATCCCAGTTTCACAAGCTGTGGGTGCTGGTGCTGAGCTGGGGATACCCCATCCAGGGTGGCTGAGCCCAGTAGGGGAGAGGGCACACAGACCTGGCCCTGGTTTCCATATCCTGACCTTGAGGGAGCTGCCAGGATTTTTGCAAAGTTTCAGCCCTAAAAAGTTGCAAAGCAGGGATGCTCAGCATGGGTGTAGGTAGTTTTCCAGTTCCTGAAACAGAGGAAAGTGAGAGAGAAACACACTGTGGTCGAATGGAGTGAAGCTGGCTGTGGGAAGTTCCTCTGTGTTTGTTGATTTTAAATTTTTTTATTTTTTTAAATGCTGCAGAGGTTAAGCCTTGTCAGTGTTGTTTGTTTTTCTTATTCCTTTGTTTTTAATCCTTGTTCAGCTTTGGATATAAAAGCCTACCTGTTCTCCTTGCACTTGTCTTTCCTGTCTGGATTGTTGTTGCTTGCCAGCTTCCCTGTGAGCCTTGCAGAGATGTTTCCTGGTGTCCCAGCTGTAGAAATGCTGTAGCTGCCACCTGTGCCCACTCCCAGGTGCAGCTGTTGGCAGAAGAGGGGTTAAATCAATGCCTTCGGACCCCTGTTTTCGTTGCTGTCTGAACAGGAACAGCACTGCTGACTTCCCTGTGGTCTGGTCAGACCTGAACTGATAATGTGATGTTGGTAGCAAGTGAAAACAGTGCTCTTAAAATATATGGATTATGCTTAAAACAAGGATCAGTAATAGCAGGACTGGGCTTTCCTTATCTAAGGGAAGAGCTTCAGTGATTGTTGTTTTTTGTCACTGCCTTATCCCTCACTGACAATTCATCTGTGTCATGGAGCAGATTATTGCCTGTGTAAGTCAGATGATCATATTAAAACTGCTGCCTTTTTTGGCATTTTATGTAGAGGCACTGCACCAGTGCTTTTCAATATGACTGGATAAAATTCCCTAATGCACACATGTGTGATGCCTGCTGGGTACCTTTGCTCCAGACTTTGAAAATGTTACCAGGGCTACTGAACAGCATGATGTTATCCCAGTCTGTCTGGAGTGAAGTACAATTATAAAGTGTTTTCCTCTAATATATTTAGTTCCTTTTTTTTCCCCCATGTATTTCCCCATCAGAGGTGTCACATAATGCAGATGGTGTGCACTTTGGCAGGGAAAAATAATGGTGCATGTAAGGTGGGGGTCAGCTTGTGCTAAATGGCTTCCAGATGGCACAGAATGGGAAGAGATCAGGTTGTCCCTCCATCTGTCCAGTCAAGAAACTGTATCTTTGTTTTGCTCCTTGAGGATGACTGTCTGCCTCTCTCTTGCTGATAACATTGATCAGGGACAACATGGTATCATCTGCCCAGTGAGATTTTATTTACTACATCTACAAAGAAGTGTCCTGGAAAGAAACAGGTAAAAAGTTCACTGGCTGCTCTGCCAAGCATTTTTGTTTAGCAAGGGAAGGCCAAGTTCCCTCTGATTTGCCAGTACACGTTGCACTAGGAGACATCTTGGCCAGACACAGCTTTTTTCTTCATGCTGCAGGTGCAGAGCTCTGCAACAGGACTTCTGTGATTTATGGGGAATGTTTGGGTTGGAAAAGCAGAGAAGGCAAGAAAGTGCCCAGGCTTTTTAGATGCATGGTCAGAGCCCAATCTGAGCCCTTTCCCATGCCAAGGAAGGTCCTGCTCTTGCTTTGAATGTCCAGCTGGGGCTGTGGAGCTGCAGCATAGGGTTTAGTCCAGAGCAGGGAGAGCTGTCTCAGCTCTGTTGTGAATGCTGTGGACAAAGGCTGGTCAGTGTGTAGTTTATTGTGCACTGAGAAGACTTGGCCCTTTTGGAAGTGTTCTTGCTACACCTATTAGAATATTACATCTTGGGAAATAAGCTTAGCTGAAAATTTTGCTTTAATAAGAACTGTGAAGGGGTTTTAATGTAGCCACCTCCTGTGTGAGCTGATACAAGTGCCCTGAGCTGATACATGTACCTGAGCTGATGCTATTTTAGGCTGGAGAGTTTGAGTGGACACAGGATCTGTGTTTAGAGCAGGGTTGCTGTTCTGTGCTTCTCTGCCTCAGTTTGTGCACTCTGTACCCTCTCTGGGCTGCTTTGCTTCTGCCTGACCCCTAAGAGTTCACTGTGCCCCCATGGGCAGCACCCACCTGCAGGTGATGCCCACCTGGTGATGGTCAACAACCAGGAGCCCTGTGCTGCTGCAATTCTACCTGCAGACCACACTGGACACTGCCAAAATCATGATGTGGCAGTACTACCCCCAGCCTGGTGGGATTAGTCTCACAACTTGCTTTTCGTGGCCTCTCTCAACACTTGTTGGTCCTGTGAACCCCTTGTCAGAGCAGCAGCTGAGGCTTGGCAGGAGGGGTCTTGGTGGGAATCCAGTGTTTGGTGGTGTAAATGGAGCTTGGAAAGATGAAGGGAAATTATGTGTGGATTTGGACACAATCAGGGACTGTAGCTCATAAAAATAAGCCCTGAGCTTTGTGATGGCCAGGGAGCAGAGCTCTTCTGACAATGCTTATGTGTTGATAGCAAGCTTTGCTTTAGCATTAGGAATTACATTCATTACTCAAGGTATCTCTGAAAATTGTTTTATTTGGTGTGGAAAGACTTAAAGGGGGGAGCTGGAGGGCCACAGATGGTCATTTGAGCTTGTGTGAAAGTGTGGGTGAGAGGGGAAGGGGTGCTGCTGTAACAGGTAACTGGGATGGCTTTGAGTGCAGGGTCATCATTCTGTGTGCCTTTGGTACTCCTGCTTGGCTGGGCCCTCTTGTGAATCGTTTGGGTTTTGCAGTTCTTTGTTTCCTCTCCAAACAGATGTTCAGCATTCGCTTATTTTTAGCAGTTTACTTTTTCTGCTTTAAAATCTTACTTTCACTGCTCTCCCTGTGCCCCTATATAGTCACATCTCCTTTGTATGGAGGGGATGCTGTTGCTATATTAGGACAAAGACATTTTTAGCAAAGGGACAAAGGCCTTTGCATGCATAAGGAAACAGCCTGCTTTTAAATCATTATTTATTTTTGCTAACTTGATGTGGCTGAAAAATTTAGGATGTCTGTGTCAGTGTCAGGCAAGTTTGGACAAACTGGGGAAAGGGAGGGAAGAAGGAAGGAAGGAACACAGGAATGTGTAAAGCAGAGATAATTTCTTAGAAGAAATAGCTGGTTGTCCCATGTGGCACAAAGCAGTTTCATGGATATCAGCTAATCAAGGTGAACTTCTCTCAGGAAGAGCTTTCATGATCTTGGTAACTTAATGCACAAGCACTTTGGGAAATAGCTGTTCTCATGCTTGTAAATATTGTAACTAAAGTTAGGGATGTGGTTTGGGCTTGTCCAGCTGTATAGATGGTTCTAGAGAAAGGCTCAGGGACAGGTTGTTCCTTTCTGACTCTTAATGAGTGACAGAATTTATTCTACCTTCTGCAGTTCCAGTGTAATTACTGGGGGAAGCAGAGAGAAAATTTTAGAAGGAATGGCTAAGATAGCTGTTTATATTTAGTTCAGGAAGCCTAAAAGAAGCTTGTCAGCCATGGCCTGGTTCCATGTGTCTCTGGAAGGGACAGTGGGGTGTCACAAGACCCTGTGCTGTGTCTGCTTTTGAGACATTAAGTCATTGGTTATTTGGATCTTTTTCTGTCAGTGGCTTAATGAGTGTGGCCAAGACCAGGGGAAGAAGTGTGTTTACTGTCCTGCTTCAGAGCCTGGGTCTTGTGGGGCTTGTAGGAATTGTGAAATACAGCAGCATTACAGTCCTGTAATCCTGACATTCATGTAGTGAGTTCTGGCATTAAAGTGTGTTTAGCTTTACAGCATTTAGCTTTACTTTTAAAGTAAGATTTTTTAGTCCCAGATTTATTTTTTTTTTAAAGACAAGTCACTTAATTGAATGTTATTGTACACCGAGGAGAAATGGCTGTGTGAGAACTGCAGAGTGGTCATTAGTGATTTATTTATTTTACTAATTTCATATACAGTTAAATTCCTCTGGCACTTCATGTTATGGTTTGTAAGAGCTTTCAGAACTTTGCAATATTACTGATTATGTGGTTATCTGAGAAATTAAGTGAAATAAGGTCTGTAGGAAGAAGTAATTTGTGGGAGGTGGGAGAGAGATGGAATTTGGGGAGGGGATGATGTGCTCCTTATAGATCCAGCCAGAGTTCATCCTTTCAGGAGTCTTCACTAAGGCTTCATGGACTTGTGAAATTTGTCAGCTTATTTTTAATGCTTGTTTTGCAGCACTTCCAAGCCTGATAGCTGCCAAGGAGTTGATAACCACGTTTCTGAGGATGTTCCTTTGGCTGTGGCCCCTGCTGATGGTGTAGAACTGCCTGCTCAAGAAACTGAAGGTTTCACAAGGGAAAAAAAGAGGTATTGTTTATTTCATATATTACAATACACTTCCATGTCTGCACATCTTCTGCTTAAGAAATGTTACTAGTGTGAGAGAGGCTGAATAGCTTCGAAAGGTGTTTTGTGAAGTTGTATGAACACTTTGCTGCTGGATTTTGAATCCAAATGTTAGACTATCAAGACCTGCCTAATCCAGTATATTTACTCATAAATACCAGAAGAGGGAGCTTGGGCTACACTGGTTATTACTATGCTGATCTTTCCTACTCTTTTTAAATTACCAATTTTTTAGGATTTTTCCCCCTAGTATTTTCCTTTCTTGAAGTATAATTTTGGTTTGTTTGTTTTGTTTTGTTGGGTTTTTTATGTGAAACTGTGCAAGATGAGGTCATATTCAAGAGGACTGTTCTACTCATTCCCCTTCAGGTCCTGCCAACATTTTCCCCACCCCACACTATTGATTTGTCAGAACTGAATGAAGAAGTTCAGCTTGGTTTTGCTCTTGCTGAATAAACGTCGTGTCTTATCTTAATTTCACTTTTAAATGTTTCATCCCTTCAGGTTTGCACTGATAGTATTTGATAGATGGCCTGGTGCATTTCTGCTTGGAAACCCTGGTTCATGGTATCGTCCATGATTTGGACTAAAAGATCTGGTTCCGATCATGGAGTTCCAACCCTCCCATCTCAAATATAGTTGGAGACAAGACATGTTTGGATATTGGTGTCAGAGCTTCGGCTGGTGCCTGTCTGTGGGTGATTAACCAGTAAATAAATAAAGGCCTGTCCTTACTGTGGCATCTATTAATGGAAAAGGTCACAGCACAGCTGAGAACGTGCAGGGGGCCCTCCCTGCAGGGCAGCATTCTGCACCCCACCCGTGCAGAGTGGCAGGTTGTGACAAGCAGGACACAAGACAGGAGAGGCCACGGGAAATACAGATGTTGCACTGAAGATCTGTTCAGAAATGTCAAAAGATGCTGCTGTCAGCAGGGGGATACTCTGAATCATGAATTAAAATGTACACAATAGACATGTTGTGCTGTGGAACAGTGCATGAATAGCTGTTAGCAAAAACCCCTAACCCATCCACAGTGTAATACTTAGAAAACACGTTGATTAACTATTTTTTCCAAACTTCTGATTATTTTTATGAGAAAATGATGACCTCATCTTTAGTGTATGTGCTTCTGTAACACATTTGGGCCATGTTCTATGTAGTGAACTTCCATGATACTGCACTGGCCCCACACTGTTTAACCTGTGTATTCCTGAGGGGAGGAACACAAGTGCTTGAAAGCCTGTTTTACACCACTGTGCAAGTTCTGTCATCTGGAGAGAATTTTCTGAATTGAAGGGTAGATACAATGGTCATTCTCTGAAGAGGGAGAGAAATGGGCTGATGAGGTTGTAAGTTAGAAAATATTCAGTCCAAGATGTTGGCTCTTTCCAGAGAATCATCCAGAATTGTTTGGACTTAGTGGATACCCTGTACTGAATTTTTACATTCTGTGAGTGCTTTAGTGCAGTCACAGATGACTGTTGTTTACAAATCCAAATTGAAACCACCAAAACACAAGTTATTTTTTTTCTTTTTCACTAGAATTCAACTTGAAAGACAAGCAGATCTGCTGTGCTCATATATTTAGGCTTGTGTCTCTGAAGTTTCTGTGTTGTTTTGATATTGATGTAATGTGTTTAATAATCTAAATGTCTGTGTGTGCATGAGAAGCTCTTTGATAGGATAAACAATGGTGTAATTAAGTAGAATCATAGAAATATGGAATGGTTTGTGTTGGGAAAGACCTTAAAGATCATCTGGTTCCAACCCCCTGCCATGGGCAGGGATACCTTCCACTATCCCAGGTTGCTCCAAGCCCCATCCAGCCTGGCCTTGGACACTTCCAGGGATGGGGCAGCCACAGCTTCTCTGGGCAACCTGTTACATTAGTAGAATTGCTTAATACAGAGCCAAAATCCAGCCTAGGATGTCAGTAACCCAAATGGACACTGAGAACAGGGTCTTATCACCCACAGACTCCTTCTCCAAAGCTGAACTCCTGTGTTTGGTCTTCTTATAACATGGACACAGACGTTTGCTGATCTTAATGGAAATTAAGATACACACAGAGGTGAGAAGTAGAATTATCTGTGGGACAAAAGATGATTCTTGCACCCCCTTGAAAAGCAAATGCTTTAATGTCCAAATAGCTGTTTGCTGTTACACTCAGCCCGTTATGTAAATACTTCTGAATATTTACATACTGTCATGGATTTTTATGTGATTCATGTGTATCAAATCAAATCAGCTGTGGAAAATAATAGCCTGCAAATTGGGTTATGTTTCACTTTGTCACATTTATGGCAGCAGCTTGGCAAGGTGCTGAACTTCTGCAAAGGCCACGCCACTCATGGTTTTCTGCAAAATGCATCCTTGAGGCATTTCAGCCTCCTCTGTGGTTGTCCTGGGCACATTATGAACTGTGTCACAGGCGATTCATGATTTGGGAGACGTGCTGAAATATTGCTAGAGAGATTCTTCATGGGAGCTTCTTTATGGGAGCCCTATGTGCAGAGCTGGAAAGGCTCCAAAGAGCTGATCCATCCCTTTATCCTGTGAGGAAGAGAGATGGATATAAACTGTCCTGGTTTTGTGCATGTCCTGTAGCCTCAGTACCTGCTCTCAGAGCTGCACCTGTGATATTCCATGTGGCTGATGTGAATGGAGAGTTGGGTCCTCCTTGTTGTCAGACACAGGTTCAGTTTTCTTTCCAAAGCTCAACCAGACTTTGGATGGGCAGGGAACTTCTGCTGATCTCTGAAATTAAATACACGTTCCTGTCTTACCTAATTTTCCTGAAATGAGAGTGGAACCAATTGGAAGCACAGCAGCAAATCTTCCTGAAAGCAAAAAGTCTTAACAAAAAAACAGTCTTTACCAAGGGCTCTGCTTTCTGTGTTGTTGGTTTCCAAAATGTTTCATAACACTTCTCTGGGGGGAAGGAAAGCTGAATAATTGGTGTCACACAGAAAAACAGGATAAGCTTTATGACTTCTGGGTTTTATTTCCTTGATCACATGTTCAAAAAAGTTTTCTCCCTTTGCCCACCTTTGGAGAAGCTTGGTGCAAAACTAAGGAAATAAAAATCAATGTATTGCCTCCATTTTTGACCAACACTGATAATCCTACATTGAGTTGCTTTTAATGATGTAATAAAAACTAAGAAGGGATTAAATGAGATTCAAGAACACAAGGGTTATTTTTTTTCTCTTGTGTAAATTTAACCCTCCTGAAAGGAGTTTACAAGTGCACTGAGCAAGAAAGAGATGGGAAATACAAGTGAGGGATACAAATGCAATGTCAAATTTTCTTTCCAAAGTGTGAGAGTTTGAAGTTTTTTGGGGATTAAAGGTTTTTTGCGGGGAGGAAGATACAGTTTGTGGATTTTATGTGTTATATGAAGTAGATAGTAGTATCCATCTACTGTATGTCTGGAATGCCTGTTGCACAAGTGAAATGATGTTTTTTTATAAAAACAACAGAATGAAGAGGTTGAAATGATGTTGTCTGGGTCTTGGAAACTAAAACCCAAGGACTTTTGCTGGGGTTTTGTGGCTGGTACCATAAAAACATTTTTTATGTGTTGTTTCAGAAGGCTGTAAAATAGATACCTCCCACATAACCAGCCAGTCTGTAACACAGGACAGGAATGAGCCATGTTCCTGCTCTTCATTTCCACCATTCCAGGTTTTTACAGGGTGTTGTCTCCTGAGTGATGTGTTTGGAACTGCTCAGCCCCAGGCAGGAGGATGTTTTGTGTAGCTCAGTGTGGATCTCTTTGGCCTATTACTGAGTAATAGCATCAAACCCAGGGATGTCTGCAGTGTCTCAAGCAAAAAAATCTTGTGGACTAATTGCATTTTCTTGTAAATGGTTCTAGGACTGGTGTGGTGGGCGAGGAAATTGGATCCTTCAGGCTTCTCTGGGTGAACCCATGACTGGGGGGGACAGTCCTGTGTATTTGATGGGCAGGGTGCCCAGAGACCCTCATGCTGTGTGTGCTCTGTCAAACAGCAGCAATCCAACAAATAGCTTCCAGTAGCTTTATTTTTAAAAGGCAAAGCACTAATGCAAGCTTGACAGAAGTGGGAGATGTCACCTGTTTTCTAACCATATCTTTGTTTGGAATTTGGGCTCTCTGGGGTGCTTGCTGCCTGCATGTTTGCTCAAAGAGAGCAATTATTTGTGTGTGTTGTGAAGCTCCTCTCAGGATGTGGCAGTGGACAAAAGGGCAATGGTAGCCCCCTGTTTGCTTGTTATTACTGTGGATTTTACAGGTTCCCTCAGGCGTTATATGGTAATTTCCTTGCTGCTAGAACAGGTTCAGCATCATGAAAATGAATCTGTCACTACACTAATTAATCCATCCACGAGGAATTTTGCACTGGCATTGATCATCTTGCATCCTTCAAGGCTGTGGCAGGGAAGATGCAAGACAGAGATGACAGACCTGTCTTGGGTTGCTGTTCCTTGGCACTGTGGCACTCATGGTGAGTGTTCACTCTTTTGAAGTAAAATTGAAGCTCTGAGCTGACTTCTTTAAGGAAATCTTTGACCACCCATCCTTGGCAGCCACAGCAAAGGCTTACCCCGGGTGGGAATACTGTTGTTGTATGATTTCTTCATCCTGCATAATCTAATTCTTCACTTAGACCCTGGGGCCAGGAGACCTTTGGATTCTGCTTCCTGAAATCTCTTGCAACAAGGTGCCCCTGGAGAGCATTATCTGCACTGATCTTTGCACTGATCTTTGCAGCATCCTCAGCTGCAAAAATCCTTAAAAATGTCAGTCCCCTCTGGTGTTAGGCAGCTCCTTTCCTGACAGGGGAAAGTCCAGCTGTTGTAGGGGTCTTACACCTTGGGATGTTTAAAGCTTAGAAAGAAGTATGGAAGCAAAATGGGATCTGTTGTCTGTAGTGCCAGTTCTGCAACTCTGGTTGATGGAAATGTCAGCAGAGCTTTGGGCATTTGGCTGGTGGACATGGTCTGCAGAGGCATATTCAGCAATAAAACAAACTCCCTCCTTTGGTGTGGTTATACTTGTGGTCCCAGCCTGAAGCCCAGGCCAAAAATTTGGAAAACAGGCGTTTATAGTTTTGTTTGTGATCCAGAGAATTCGGGCCTGGCTCTTCCAGTAACGGCACGATACAGATGAAATCCAAAATTGAAGTGTCTGTGCCTCAGCAGGAGAGGGGAAAGCAGAGGAGCAAATGACAGGCCAGAAGCTGCATGAAGGGAGGCAGAGGCAGAGTTTTCCACAGGGGTTTGGCTGCCCTTGATCCTTAACTGGTGTCTCCTGTGCAGGTCTGGGTGGGAGCAGGAATCTCACATCTCCAGGGACATCCCTGCACAGGGAGGCATCCACACCCTCTCAGAACCCTGATCTCCCTCTTTGTGTGGCTCCTTAATTTCATAAAACACTTCTTTGGACGTGGAATCTTGTGGGGTGTTCAGTTCTCACGTTGCTGCTGGTGATTCACTGCTGAGCTCTGAAAGGCATCAGCTCCGTGCAGAGGCCCCCTTTGTTATCCTTGCAGTGGGTTTCCCATGCTGGAAATTTCAATAACTAAACAGGCATCTTTGGTTATTCATAACTCTTAATGCCATTAATCTCACTTGCAATTTAGATTAAGCAGTGACCTTAGTAACCAAACACTGATCAGTGGGAAGGGGGGACACTTTTATTTTTGTGATTTATTTTTTATTTTTATTTAAAACCCCTTTGTTTGTTTGTTTCTTGTGAACTGCAGTGTCCATCCTGGTTGCATCACCACTGGTTACTGTTTTTTTTCTTTGAATTAACAGAATGGAATTCTGTCAGTGTGCTCAGGCTTAAAATCCTGAGACATTGTGTGTGTTCATGGGGAGTGTATAAATGCAAATAAAGCACTCACACTGTGGTAATCTAGATAAGTGGTGGAGCAGACAATGTGTTTATCAAAGTATTTGATTTTAAGAATAAGTTAAATCTGTGAAGCTTTATACCTAATACCTCCCTGTGTTATTTTGTGGTGTATTATTTTGTCATGGTGGTGCAGATGGGGCTGTGTTATGCCAAGTGATGAACAGAGGCAATTGAACAAATTGATTCTGTTTTTCTTGAAGAGTGTATTGAAAAATATCCCACTGATTTAACACTCCCTAATTATTTTACTGCTCAGATTTCATTTATGCTTTCCAATTATGAACCAGTGCCCTACTTTGAGCCTGTTAAAATAGAAATGCTGCAAAAAGTCCCCCCAAAACCCACAGCTAACTGAAAAATTCCAAACCATGGCTTTAATCTGATGGTCTGTGATTCTCCCTGTAGGGAATGTCTGATTTGTCTGTACTGGAGTGGGATAAATTAAGGAGAACTGAATTTTAGAAGAAAGGTGATGAATGTATCTTTAAATAGCTGATTATAGTCTATAATAATATCTTAATTGTCCTGGTGACATAAACTGCACTCCATGTCTATTTATTAGGTACTACTAAAACATAGTTGTTAAAATTTGTGTTACCTTTTCACTATTTTTTGCCAGTAAACCAAAATGAGGTAAATTTGTTGCATTTGTTTCTAATAACTTTTCATACTTAGCACACACTTGCTCATAAAAGAGAAAGAAATCTGCTTTTTTTCAGTGCTTTAGCAGCAAGAGGTCACTATCTCTGATAATTTGCTTGGCCCTCCAGGAAGAGTGTTTGCTTAGGTTCCTTCTTTGGTATATCATCTTTTGAAATAACAAAGATTTTTAGTCTTAAATTGTGGTATACTCACATACAGTACTGTGATGATCTGTTTTTGGCTGGCATAGAGTTAATTTTCCTCAATTCTAAAGGAAAAAAAATTGAATCACACCTCTGGGGGCAGAGTTTGAATGGGTTTGGTTGGGTTTCTGTGCTTAGCTGTGACTTTCTGAAGGGTGTAATGACAGCACCAGTGGTAAATATTGCCGCTGTCCCACAGCAGTGCAGACCTGGGTCATGGAATGACCTGGCTGGAAAAGCCCAATACAAGATCCATGTGGTCTCACAAAGGCTCCTGTGTCACATCCCTGGGCATGACGTAAGATTAGAGTTAGGAAGAAAAAGTGAGGAATCAAAGTGGAGGGTGGCAGATGCTCTGTGGTGTTCCAGCAGCAGCAGGTCACTGCTTCAGGAGGAATTTTAAGTGACTCCCCTCAAGGCAAGTGGAAATGGTAAGTTACATCCTCTCTTGCTTTAGAGAGGGAGGTGAGACTAAGGAGTGAAAATCCGGCTACAGGAGCAAAAAAAAAGTCTGGTTTACAGAATAAAAAGCAAAGAAAAGGAAATCCTAGGTGCAGAAATTCACGGTGAGGAAAGAAGCACAGAAATATGCCCAACATGTCTAAACCTGTTGTGTTTTTGTGCAGCCTATATGTGAAGAGTTCTTGAATTCTTCAAAGCCTGTACATTGCTTATTGTCCAGCCTTTAGAAGGAGGATCTCCAAACCTTGAGAGCCCATGTGGCTGAAAACAGTGTTCTTGACCTTCTCTGTAACACAGGGATGAACACTGGTCCTGGGAGAGCTGTCTTTCTGGGAAGGACTTGGCAGACAGAGCCAGTGCAGAGGCCAAGGGAGGGCTGGTGCTCCTGCAAGGCTTTTAGAGCACAGGAGTCTCCAGCCTTGGGTGCCCTAAAAAGGCTGTCACACTGCACTTCAAAAGGTGTCTCCCCTTTTATGTGCTAATGGGCTCTCAGACATGCAGCCACCCTCCCCGGGGCACTGCTTTGCCTTTTCTTTGTCTATGCAGAGCAGCGTTGGTTTTTTGAGCAGTTTGGTCCCTTTAGTCCTTTAGGAAAGATGTTGCTGTTCCTTAGCAGTGTGATAATGTGGATACCCTTGCCATGAACCCTTTGATTCCAGACAGCAAATAAGGGAGGCTTTGGGGTAAAAGCTGCTTCTTTCCAGGCTGCATTCAAAATTTTGGTGTCCAAAGGCAGTATCATCTAAATACATACATATATATATATGTAAATGATTAAGGGTAGGAATTATGTTTAAACAATAATGTATTTTTTAAAACATTTTCCTGTCGTTTGGTTGGTTGGTTTTTTTGTAGGCAGTACTGTTCCTCAGAGCTTTGGCAGCAGCCCTCAGATACCAGTGAAACCCCTTTTTGTTTGGGATGTTTGGTTTCTCTCTGTCTCTGCAGTTTGCTTTATATGGTGCTGATTTCTGCACAGTACCTTAATAATGCATTGCAGCTCGGAGGTATGGCTGGATATTCACCCACCCCTTTCCCAAGGGGTTGGATGTGTGAGGGAGGCTTTTCTTGCAGTGGGCTCTTTGATGTTGCTGTGTGTCATGTTTATAACTGGTGTAAATGCCTGGCACGATGGACACTGAAGCCGAGAGCAAAGAAACAGGACATAAATTTCAGTATATCATGGGCCTTATCACAGTCCTGTCCAGCAACTGGTTTTTGATGGAAACAAAAAATTTCAAATTGGGTGCAAGTGACCCAAGTCTGAATTTATATATAAACATGAAATGGAATAAGACCAAATATTTAGGACCCTGTACAGCCTGTTAAGCAATTAACCAGGGCATCCACTTTCAATAAAACATTAGTGTGGGCCAAAATATGGCTCTTGCTTAAATGGATGAAAGGGGAATGAAGAGAAAATGATAAAGGATGGTACAGAATACTTACACAGTCTCTTTCAGCAGAGAGATCACAATAAGTTGTTGCATAGCTGTTCATCCCTAGGCTGAAATGCCTGGGGCATCCTTAAATCCTTTGAAACTCAAAAGGGATTTTTTTTTTCCTTTCTGAGCTACATCTGTGTGTTCTTCAGGTTCCAGCAAACTTCTTATAGTGTCAACACAGTTGTTATATTTTCAAAAGCCAGCACTAAATTTAGTACTAAATTGATGCTTCTTGGCAGACCTAAAGCGTGGATTGGGGCCAGGCAGGAGAGCAAGGGCTCCCCTCTCATCTGAGGTATTTTTTACCAGGCAGGATGGGCTGCAGGGAAAACCTTCCAATGCTGCTGCTCACATCATGTTTGTGTTCAGACCCAAGGTCTGTCATATTCTGTGCTTCTGCCTCACAGAAAACAAAAGCAAGAGCCAGTTTTGCAAGGTTGCTGCTGTAGCTGCAGAGGTTTCACTGTGTGTCCTCTCTGGAGGGTGAGAAAGGAAATGAGTGACAGGATCCTCCCAGCAGCCAGAGGATGCCTGGGTTTAGGTGAGTGCAGCAATGACCAAAATGCCAGGTGCTCTCCAGACCTCAGCCTGGGAGCTTTGTAGTGTAATACATTTTATGACCAAATCAGAAGTAAATTTACAGTTTGGCTTCTTGCATTTGTTGCATCCCGTAGGCAGCAAACTCTCTCCAGTCCAAGCTCAGTTAGAGAACAACTTTTCTTAAAAGACCATGGCCATCAGGAGTTTTAAAATTAAAAAATTATTACCCTTCCCCTGAGGTAACTGTACTCACTATTAGGAATTTGCAGGTAACGATTGATTTGATTTTGTTTTCCTAATTTTAGTTTCTCTCACTGGGACTTACTGATGTATCAGTTGTCAGAGCTGCCAGTGTTTTCAAGGATGTCACTTCTGTTTGTGCAGGTGTCTTGGAGTGCAGTGGGTAAAGTTGGACTTAAAAGGCTGGAGCCCTTGATCCTGCAGATTGCCAGTGGACTTAGTAGCCAAGAGCAGCTTTGCTAGTGGAACTTGAGTGTTTGTTGCATAGAAACATTGGGGAATGGGAAAAAACAACCCCTTTCTCCACTGCACAGCTCCTGAAAGGGCCGTGCTGCCTCAGAACAGGATCTCCATAGTTTAGTCTTTTATTGGGCCTTTGTTTATTTAATAAATGTACACATGAAACTTCAGGGAATTGACACAGGCATTTTAAGTGTATTCTCTGCACTTGTTAGGAAGGTGCCACAGTATCCCTGTTTTCCTCACTGTCAGGACGAACAGTGCCTGTGTTCTCCCTCTTGGCTTCCAAGTACCTGCTAGGGCTTTACTTAATGCAGTGTTTGCCTTTCTAAGGATATTTCTTTTCTCAGTGTCTTCTCTGTAACAAATACATTCCAGAAGGGAGCTGTTATGATATTCATGATAGTCCCTCCATAGTTTAGTAGAGCTACCACAAGGAAAGCTGAAGCTGAGCTGTAACCTCAGCCTAATAAGGTCTCTAGATACAGACATGTAATTTTAGTCTGCTGGCTGGTACCATTGATTTCCCGTATTGGATGGAAATACTGGAGTTATTAACCATTTCAAATCTACTGCCAGAGAGAACATAGGGCTTTTCATACGTTCTCTTCACATTCTGTGTTTTGTGTGCTTGGAAATAGCAAATACAGGAGGTTTAGTGAACTGCCACCACCTTGACAAGGGGACATCAGAGCTGCTGCAGAGCTTGGGGGTTAATTGTGGCTCAGGGTCCCAGTCCTGCTCCAGGAATTCTGAAGCTCATTCCCTGAGTGAGGCAGTGCTGCTGCTTCTCTAGGGGACTTGAGTGTTGAGCAATGAGACATTAGCAGTGAGGGCTTGGCTTTTACCAAAAACAAAACAACCCCCAAATTATAACTTGCTTGGGAGTTTGTGGCTGGATGAAGTGCTGGCTCACAAGCTTTTCTCCTGAGTTTAAACAAAATAGAGGAAAGAAAAAAGGTCATTTGTTTTGATGCTGTTCATAAGACAGAAGTGAATTTTAGGCAGTCTCTGGAAATGAAATGTGCTCGGTGTTCACTGAACATCTTTGTTTCCTCTTATCCCAAGAACAATTTATTGTGGGTCCACCCAGAGAGCCAGAACCTTGCCTTTGTATTCAGCAGTCATTGGTCCTGTAAAGCAAGCAAATCCAACTGGATTTCCCTTTTTGCAAGCAGAGAAATAAACCCCAGAAACTGTTTCAGGTGTGAGCCTAGTGAGGCCTCCACTAGAACATAAAACCTGTGCTGTAGTAAGTGCTCGGAAGTTCACGTTTTAATATTTCTGTTAAATTTATTTGATCCTTTTGACCTCTCCCCCTGTGGTGTATCCAGAATTGTTACATAGCTTCAAGACATTTGTGTCCCTGGAGTTTAATTCCTGGTATGGACAGCAGTGCAACTGATTGTTTTGCTCCTTTAGTGATGTGAGACACAACTTGTAGATGGAGCATCTGTTACTTGCTAAAGGCAGTGATGTTGGAGAGTGATAGTGTGCAAGTCTTTTCCGTGTGAATTCCTTGTGTCCTGGCAATTCCGCGGTGGCAAAAGGATAAGCTTATTCCTAGAGCTTGGAGTGCTTCATGAGCTTACAGATCCTCTTTACGAATCACATCCTTATTAGATGATGAGCATCCCCAACTCACCATCGAGCAAGGGGGGTCTGTGCAGGCAGAACCAAAATGGTTAAAGTGCCCTGATCCCTTGGATGGAGCTGCTGGTCGGTCCCACATTGGCTTGTTTACCTTGGCTGCTCATGATATTCTCCCTACGCTCCTCATGGAAGATTCCATTTTTTTTGCAAGAGGGATGAGCTCATTCGCTAAACCAAAAATAAAAAGCAGCCGTTCTGCTTATTAATCCTTTCTGCAACCGTCCTGATATGCACAACTTGCCTGTGATGAGAGGGAAATGTATGCACAGCATCCAGTGCACACGTGAATTTGCATTTCAAATCAGCTGAGTCAACACAATATAATGGTCCTGCCTGTAGGTCCTTAGAGAGCCACAGTAGCTGACAATGTGTGCTTAAAGGGAGGGTCTGCTTTTCTTCTTTTCCCTTTTTTTTTTCCCTTTTTTTTTTTTTTTTTTTAAAAGCAGTATTCAGACACCAAAACTTCGTGTTTCA
>VYZS01074887.1:38296-53029 GCA_013400695.1 Neodrepanis coruscans
GGGGGGGTTTGCTTTTTTTTTTTTCCCTTTTTTTTTTCCCTTTTTTTTTTTTTTTTTGGAAAGCCGGCTTCCACAGCCAATAGCCTGCGTGTTCCCAGCGCCTGCACCGGAGCTGTTTGGACCAGTGATGTTTAGCAGATGATTGCCCTGTCACAGTGGGCTGGGGGTTCGTTTTATTTTATAAATACTCTTCATCTGGACCAACAACAACAAAAAAAAACCCAACCAACAACCCACCACCAAAACTGGCAGGAGTTCAGAGAAGAGAAGCTGCCGAAGTGTCTCTGCCTGTGCTGCCACTGATGCGAGCAGCTGCTTCCATCTGCACTGCAGCACCGCAGCCTCCCCACGGCCGCAGCTCCCGGGGCTCCTTGCCGCTGGAATCACGGAGGAAGCTGGCCCTGCCCGTGTCTAGCTCCGACCCCAGGGCTCGCTGAGAGGATGGGAGGGTCGCAGTCCCTGCAGCAGGCGGCACAGACGGGGAGCCTGGTCCGGGAGCCGTCCGAGGCCATGTAAGTGCCGATCCCCCCCCGGCCCTGCCCGTCCCTCCCTGTGCCCCAGCGCTGCCTCCCTTCAGCAGCGCCCTGCGGGCTCCCGGGCCTTTGTCTGGGGGGCTGGAGGCACGGCCGAGGCTTGGCTGGAGGTGGAGGTGGTGATGCTGCCCAGGGCACCTGGCTGGGGCTGCCCCCGGGGGGGGTGTTTGTGTGGAGCAGGAGCTGCGCTCCATCTGTGCTGTCCTTTCATGTTTGGGGGGTGTAATCCATCAGAACACAATGACCATTCCCAGCGAACAAAAACACAGCCCCTTCCCCCCTTCCCGAACCCACCGTCTCCGTGTTTTCTATTTAAAATGCACAGCGTGAAGCTCCATTTCACTGCTTTTTTTTTTTCCTTTTTTTTTTTTTTTTAAGAGCCTCTTTTTTTGCTTTTCTCTATCTCAGGTCGCATCACCCTTGTCAGCATCCCTCCCTGTCGTGGCATTCTGTCCTGTGGTGAATCATAAGCAAGGTGTCCTTAGGTCTCTTCCCACTGAAGGCCAACTCTGAAAGATTCCCTGGGGGAGGGAGGAAAAATCAGACAATTAGTGTTTGTTCAGAACCACTTCGTTTGAGATGGCTAAATTGTGTGTGAAAGTGTATAAATATGTATTTGTGTGGAGAAAGAGCAGCATCATTTCCCGCTTGTAAATAGATTTTGCCGTTTATTGGCTGAGGATTTATCAGTTTACTCAGCCAAGAGTCTTTTTCTCTCCCTAACCTTCCACCCCCGACCAAGCTGGAATGCTGTAGTGTGGACTTCACCTCTGAATGGATTTTAGAAGAATTGCCTTGTCTCCTTTTGTTATTTCAGTTGTATAAATCACATTTATCTTAACATGTCTGACGACTGCCTTCGTTACTGAGTCTGTATTTGGCAAATTTTTGGTATTTATCCACTAGGGCTGGTCTATAAACCAGCCTCATATAGGTCTCTTAATTTTTTTTAATGTCATGGCTGCTTGTTAACGTGGATCTGATTGTGGCTGAGACATCATTTGTATGTTTGAGATAAGTGCTTCAGAATCACTGGGGAATGATGGAGCAGTAACTGATAGTTTTGCCTCTGGAACAGGCCTTACAAGTAGGTACATGCTCCCTATTGTCATATTCCACTATATCAGCAGATAGCTTTGCTTGATAGTGTCTTGTTATATTTGTAAAATACAGGCCTAACAGCATTTCTGGGTCCTTTGTTCCTTGGTTTGTACCTTCAGCAATTAAGATTTTTTTTCTGTATAGTTCCATCTTACATAGTTCTGATTATTCCTTTATACAGCATCTGCTTTAATGATACAGTGGAAGGAACTGATGCCTCATTATCTTTAAAGCATTATAAATTACATTTTCATCTGCACACACTGGTGTTGATTTTTAACAGTGACCCAGGACTGGGCAATAAAAGTGACGTAGCTGAAACAGGGTTCAGATTTTTTCATCTGCAATTTTCACAGCCTTTTAAGAATTCATTCTGTTGGAAGAACATACTGGTTAAGGTGTGTATATGTATATATTTATATATTTTGGGGACACGTGAGTAAATTGCATTGTCACCTCTCTCAGTGACTCCTTTTATATATAAACATGCTCATCTTCTGCACTTGGTCTTTCTTGTGGGGTTTCAAGATGACCTTTTAAGGCCTGACATAATCAACAGATACACTTTCAGCACAGACATCGTTCAGTAACTGTTGATGCCCTTGGGAAGAGTTTGTGAAAGGCATTACTAATCTTATATCAAATAAATCATGAAAAGACTGTGCCATTTTCTTCAAGTAAATTCTCTTTAAAACAGGATAAGAATGGAGGTGCTTCTTTAGCCTTGAGAAAACACGGTGCTGTTTTCTGAAAGAAGAACATCCTCACAGGATGTCATGGCCATCAGTTCTGCTCTGAGGCTTTAACTTTATTCCCTAATCACTGTAACTTTTGCCAGTGCCTTTTGAATGAGGTTGCATTTAACTTACTTTGCACAGACAAGCAAATTCCTTAATGGCACTGATGGCTCAGAGGCAGGAACATCTGGCCGTGTCCCAGGCAAGTTGAGCAACTGCCCAGGCAGTTCCAGCATCCCTGGAGTCATCATTTGAGGTGTCAGCAGGGGCTTGTTGCCCAAAGGAAGGCAACTTCTCCAGAGGGAAAAGCAGGGTTGGGTTTGGCTGCCCTGGGTTTGTCTGATTGGTGTAAATGAGAAATCATTACTGGAATAAAAAGGCATGGGACAACTACAGATACAAAAAAACTCCTTAAATAGCTGCTGGGTGAGGAGTCCCTCCAAAGTGTCCTATGATGGACTTCTTCACTAAACACCAGGGGGAAGCTGTGGAAATAAATGGGGTTTAGAATTGATGCTGAAAGAGGGGTCTAGGTTAAGATTTTAGAGTGTAGGCATGATTAAATATGCTCTTTTTGCATGTGTATGCCAAATTTCCAATTTTAATGTAAATTTGTTACAGCCAGGATGAACGTATTTGTAATAAACCCAGCATTGACACTGACAGCCTGGGGTGTCCTGCTGCTCATTGTGGATTGTTAGCACTCGCTCCCTGGCAGCAGACAATTGCCCTTTTATTTAAAGAAGAAAGAAAAGTCAATTTGGAATGATAAAAAAGGGAAAGCCCAAGGGAAGCCCCTGACAATAAAAGTTAACTGCAGATGAAAGTGGCGTGGTTCAGACCGTCATGTGCTTTGCAAATCGCAGCAGGCACCCTGGTGCTCACAGATTGAGCTCAATCGAGGGCACGTTTCCATCAGATAATAGGAGTGGACTCGGTTGAAATGGAAGCAAATGACAGTGTGATGATGCTCAGTGTGCGTGGAGTTGTTGGGTGCCTGCACACATCTGGTGCTGCCTGTGCTGTGCTGAGGGACCAGCGTTGTCCTGCTGAGGATGTCAACAGGAATCAATCAGCTTGCCAGGTGCTACCACCTAAATCCCAGCGCTTTTCTTTGCAACAGTAATATTCTTCTATCCCTTAGCAATATTATTTTAAGTATTATAGCAACATTTCCTGTTCAAACTTCTAAATATTCGTCGCTCTGAGCCTGTTGTTGCCTCTGAATCATGTTTTTTTTTTTCTCCAGTGGAAAGGGTTCCTTTCTCCTGAGCACAAACCACACCTTGCTGTGGAGCATTATGGTTACTGTCCTTGCAGCAACTTGGCAGGATTTCCATTCAGTGCCCGTTTCTTGGTCAGCCAAAGGGCTGATGATGTGTTATTTCCTCCCATCAGGAGCTCTGTGTGCTGCGTCTCTAACGTTTCCATCCCTTGCCAATCCGAGAGGAAAATGAGTGAAGACTGAGCCAGCTCCCACTGAAGCTGATAGTGAAATGCCCACTGACTTCAGTGGGAGCTGGATCAGGCTCCAAGAAAGAAATTGAATGTTACTGATCATTGGTGGCAGGCCAAGGTGTTGGTGCCCTGATGGGTTGTTTTTCAGTATTTCTTCTGCTGCGTGGTCTTTTCATTTGTTTGTTGGTTACTGGAGAGACTCAGAAAATGATTTACCCTAGATGGTGTCAGCCTTGTGCACAGGAGATGTGTGCAGTTGTTCCGTGTGTGAGGGTGTATATACACATGTGATTATAAAAGTTATCTCTGCATATATACAAAAAACCCCAGCCCTTGCTTGCCACCACATCTTTTATTTTTCTGTCTTCCAAACTTGGAAGAACCCACTGTGGGGTTCTTAAAAGTTTGAAAGAAATGAGTGTGGTAAAATACCTGCACAGTTTTATGTGCTCATACATGGGAAAATGATCTCAATGAAAATACATACATGGAGGAGTGGGATAGGTATATATTTTTAAAGAATTGAAAAGAATTTGGGGTCTTTGGAGGAGGGTAGGCTGCTGTTACTGAATTGGTATTTAGTCTGACCCAATCCCTTGACAGATAGTCCTGCCTGTTGTTAATATTCTGCATAAATTTGTTTTCTTCTTCCTCTTATTGACAAGCGTCAGTGAGTGTCCCCATCAATAATTAGAGCATGGTCTACTTACTGGATTTACCTGCTAAACAGGGTGAATTGTTGAAAAGCATGGGGGTATTTTACTTAGGAGATGATGTACCAGAAGTAACGAGGAGATCCTTCCGTCGAGTTTCTCTGTCTTTCATTCCAGCCTCCCTGATTTGAGCCCGAAGGGTCTCGTCTCTGAAGTCAATGACAGCACTTCCTTTGATATGAGAGGTGGTTACATCCACCACTACCTCTGTCAGTAGAAGTAGGCTTGAAAAAACAAACCCAACAAAAAGCCAGAAAGACCCCAGACTCCCTCTCCCTTCCCTTAACAAGGCACAGCACACGTCTGGCAGATCCATGTGTGCTCCAGAGCTCTCCCTGCGGAATGGGGTGCCCTGTGCCATGTGTAATGGAGCTGCTGTCATCTATTATGTATTATGACATCCAGGCAAATTGGAAAATACAAACTGATGTGGGGTAGTGAAAACATGAGTGGAAAGGCGCCTGCTGCACGTGCCTTGTGGCTGTCACTGCTGGCAGAGCTGCCTCTGCCTCCCTGCCTTTGCTTTTGTGCTTTGCTTGACCCAGCAGTCAGAGGAGCTGATTGTTGGATGTAAATCAAAGATGCTCTGCTGTCCTGTGTGTTTCAAGAGGTAATAGTCTGGGTGCGTCTGATGTTTCTCTAACGTGGTTACAGCACCTGGGAAGACAGTTCTGTCTGTTACAAGCCTGTTTCCTTTGTTTTAAGAACATACACCCATAGTTTTTGTATTTGCTGATGTGTTGGATACCATTTACTTACCCATTTCTGATACTTTGTAAGGATTTACCTTTGTAACAAGCTTTTTATTTAGTCCCTGTGAGCAGGCTTTTAAGTGGCAAAAGGCAGAGTGGTAATTATAGCTGGAAATTCGATGCAGTTGCCATTCCCTGTGAGAAAGTGGGTGGATTTGTGGTAAGAAACAAACAAGCAAATACATTTTTTGCTGTGGAAAAGCTTAGGAAAAAAGGTGTCATTTCCCTTCAGATCCTGAAATGCTCTGAAGCAACCAGCTGAATTTAGGAGCAGGCTATGGATGTTATGTTTCTGAGACAGCTTAATGGGAAAAAATTGAATTAATTTTCCTTTTCCACCACAATCTGAGGTTTCAAGGTTTCTTGTAACGTGTGTTTAGCCTGAGAGGCTTCATTGATGGTGGTATTAGATAAGGTAGTGAGATCCCTCCTTAGCTCTAGAAACTAAATTGGGGTTTGCAGCATAGACTGTCTAAATACACAGCATGTGAACTGAGTTTTGGTTTAAGCAACTGTGATGTGTCTGAGACAGACCTGGGGGTAATCGTAGGGCTCCATTAATTTTGTTTGTTGCTTCCCCACAGAACCCTCTGCTCCAGGGAGTGATGGAGGAGATCAGTGGGTGCTTGGGAAGCCTCTTCCTTTCCAGGGGGAGAACTGAGGCTGTGGGTTCTGTTGGGATGAAAAGTAAACTTTCCATTTTAAGTTTATTTGATTTTGATTAAGCGGATTCCTTAGAATTATGTCCAGCTTTACACGGATGGGTTTTCCTAAACAAAAGCAGTTTCCAGGGCTTAATATGGTCCAGTTTGTGTCTGACACAGAGCACACAGGCTCCTGCTTCTGAGTTTTGGTTCCTTCACCATAAAAACCTGCATTTATTGGTCTTGTTAATAACAGGCCCTTGCTCTGCTTAGAAATGAGTCCAGCACCGTGCCGGGAAAAGGGCTGGGTTGCTAAAGGAGAGGGGAAGATGAGGTTTCACTTCCCAAGTGCAGGAGAGTCCTGTTGCAGAGCAGGAGCGCTGGAAGGGCAGGCTGGGCAGTGTGTTCCTGCCCTGGCAGAGCCGTGGGCAGTGCAGCTGGTGAGATGCCACTGCAGACCAGGGATGGCTTTTTCCATCGGGCTGTTGGTGCTGAGTCGGCGCTTCCCGAGCCGGGCGTTCCCGCAGCACCTGCGGGGAGGGAGGGATGTCACTGTCACTGTCACTGTGCCTGGAGCACGGAGTGTGTCCCTGGGAGAGGGAAAGCTGCAGGGAGCAAGGGAGAAGTCAGTGGGAAAGCTCCCGGAGCGGCAGCAGAGGGATCACACCCAGTCCGAGGCAGGAGATGGAATTACTGCAGCCCGAGCGGAGATTTTGTTGTTGTTAAGAGGTTGAGATTTTTTATTTTATTTTATTTTATTTTTTTTAGTCCTTTGCTCCTGTTGCTTGCTGGCCGTGTTTCTATCCATGCAGCTGCTTCTCGTGTGGAGGTAGAGGAANGTGCTCATACATGGGAAAATGATCTCAATGAAAATACATACATGGAGGAGTGGGATAGGTATATATTTTTAAAGAATTGAAAAGAATTTGGGGTCTTTGGAGGAGGGTAGGCTGCTGTTACTGAATTGGTATTTAGTCTGACCCAATCCCTTGACAGATAGTCCTGCCTGTTGTTAATATTCTGCATAAATTTGTTTTCTTCTTCCTCTTATTGACAAGCGTCAGTGAGTGTCCCCATCAATAATTAGAGCATGGTCTACTTACTGGATTTACCTGCTAAACAGGGTGAATTGTTGAAAAGCATGGGGGTATTTTACTTAGGAGATGATGTACCAGAAGTAACGAGGAGATCCTTCCGTCGAGTTTCTCTGTCTTTCATTCCAGCCTCCCTGATTTGAGCCCGAAGGGTCTCGTCTCTGAAGTCAATGACAGCACTTCCTTTGATATGAGAGGTGGTTACATCCACCACTACCTCTGTCAGTAGAAGTAGGCTTGAAAAAAAAACCCAACAAAAAGCCAGAAAGACCCCAGACTCCCTCTCCCTTCCCTTAACAAGGCACAGCACACGTCTGGCAGATCCATGTGTGCTCCAGAGCTCTCCCTGCGGAATGGGGTGCCCTGTGCCATGTGTAATGGAGCTGCTGTCATCTATTATGTATTATGACATCCAGGCAAATTGGAAAATACAAACTGATGTGGGGTAGTGAAAACATGAGTGGAAAGGCGCCTGCTGCACGTGCCTTGTGGCTGTCACTGCTGGCAGAGCTGCCTCTGCCTCCCTGCCTTTGCTTTTGTGCTTTGCTTGACCCAGCAGTCAGAGGAGCTGATTGTTGGATGTAAATCAAAGATGCTCTGCTGTCCTGTGTGTTTCAAGAGGTAATAGTCTGGGTGCGTCTGATGTTTCTCTAACGTGGTTACAGCACCTGGGAAGACAGTTCTGTCTGTTACAAGCCTGTTTCCTTTGTTTTAAGAACATACACCCATAGTTTTTGTATTTGCTGATGTGTTGGATACCATTTACTTACCCATTTCTGATACTTTGTAAGGATTTACCTTTGTAACAAGCTTTTTATTTAGTCCCTGTGAGCAGGCTTTTAAGTGGCAAAAGGCAGAGTGGTAATTATAGCTGGAAATTCGATGCAGTTGCCATTCCCTGTGAGAAAGTGGGTGGATTTGTGGTAAGAAACAAACAAGCAAATACATTTTTTGCTGTGGAAAAGCTTAGGAAAAAAGGTGTCATTTCCCTTCAGATCCTGAAATGCTCTGAAGCAACCAGCTGAATTTAGGAGCAGGCTATGGATGTTATGTTTCTGAGACAGCTTAATGGGAAAAAATTGAATTAATTTTCCTTTTCCACCACAATCTGAGGTTTCAAGGTTTCTTGTAACGTGTGTTTAGCCTGAGAGGCTTCATTGATGGTGGTATTAGATAAGGTAGTGAGATCCCTCCTTAGCTCTAGAAACTAAATTGGGGTTTGCAGCATAGACTGTCTAAATACACAGCATGTGAACTGAGTTTTGGTTTAAGCAACTGTGATGTGTCTGAGACAGACCTGGGGGTAATCGTAGGGCTCCATTAATTTTGTTTGTTGCTTCCCCACAGAACCCTCTGCTCCAGGGAGTGATGGAGGAGATCAGTGGGTGCTTGGGAAGCCTCTTCCTTTCCAGGGGGAGAACTGAGGCTGTGGGTTCTGTTGGGATGAAAAGTAAACTTTCCATTTTAAGTTTATTTGATTTTGATTAAGCGGATTCCTTAGAATTATGTCCAGCTTTACACGGATGGGTTTTCCTAAACAAAAGCAGTTTCCAGGGCTTAATATGGTCCAGTTTGTGTCTGACACAGAGCACACAGGCTCCTGCTTCTGAGTTTTGGTTCCTTCGCCATAAAAACCTGCATTTATTGGTCTTGTTAATAACAGGCCCTTGCTCTTCTTAGAAATGAGTCCAGCACTGTGCCGGGAAAAGGGCTGGGTTGCTAAAGGAGAGGGGAAGATGAGCAAGGAATCTGAATCCCTTTGTTTCACTTCCCAAGTGCAGGAGAGTCCTGTTGCAGAGCAGGAGCGCTGGAAGGGCAGGCTGGGCAGTGTGTTCCTGCCCTGGCAGAGCCGTGGGCAGTGCAGCTGGTGAGATGCCACTGCAGACCAGGGATGGCTTTTTCCATCGGGCTGTTGGTGCTGAGTCGGCGCTTCCCGAGCCGGGCGTTCCCGCAGCACCTGCGGGGAGGGAGGGATGTCACTGTCACTGTCACTGTGCCTGGAGCACGGAGTGTGTCCCTGGGAGAGGGAAAGCTGCAGGGAGCAAGGGAGAAGTCAGTGGGAAAGCTCCCGGAGCGGCAGCAGAGGGATCACACCCAGTCCGAGGCAGGAGATGGAATTACTGCAGCCCGAGCGGAGATTTTGTTGTTGTTAAGAGGTTGAGATTTTTTATTTTATTTTATTTTATTTTTTTTAGTCCTTTGCTCCTGTTGCTTGCTGGCCGTGTTTCTATCCATGCAGCTGCTTCTCGTGTGGAGGTAGAGGAATAAGGGGTAGGGAGGATCTTGCAAAGCTCAGCACAGCTTTACAGGGGCTGTGCTGGGGTCAGATAGGCAGAATATGGATCAGATTGAATGCAGAAGGACTCCTCTCCCCCCTTTCTTCTTTAGTAGAGGGTCTGACTCCCTTCTCCACCCCTGTGTCATCCTTATCTCCTTTCTGGAAGGAAGAACCATGAGCATTGCAGGGACACAGCCTCATTTCCACGTCTCCGTCTTTTCAGCCTTCTCCATGCTCTCCAGATGAGCCGGTCCCCAGGGATGACGGGTGTCACACATTCCTCTTCACACTTCACAATTGCTGTTTTGTGCCCTGGTCCTGCCTTTGAGCAGCGTGGCAGAGCAGAGAGGTGACTCTGGAAAGCCTTGTTGCATTTTAAAGGTAGTTCCAATAAACAAAGCAATTTCAAACCTATGGCTCTGGCTCCCACTGAATTATTGATTGGTTTCCCTTGAAGCCACTGGGGATGCTCTGTAGCAGCACAGGCACCTGGGTGCTTTCTGAAGGGATAGTTAAAATGATGTTGTTCACTGGATTAAAACTTCAGAGCTCACAGCACTAAAGGCAGAAAAAAAAGATCTTTGCCATAGTATTAAATACTTAAAACATCAACTACTGGTTCAAATTGCCCTGACCTGCCAGAGTGAGAAAAGTGCAGCCCTGACTGGGTTTATTGTGTATTAACTGGTTATATTTGTGCAAGTGTTCCCCACCTTTGATATTGGGGTGTTGTTTTTTGAGAGATCTGTGTGGTGGAATATTCAGAAGCCTCTGGTGGTTTAGGGACACGTTAGTGTATTTGCAGTTGTGATGGCTGAAGATGAGTGCCTTTAATTAAATGGCTTTTTCCTGTTGTACCTCTGAGAATAAAGCATCTGCCTGAGAAGAGCACTGGGATTAAAAAAAAAAACAATTTCAATTCTGAGTCCTGTTTGTGTAGCACAGATATTTTCATTATTCAGGCTGAAGCCAGTAAAAGAGAAAGCAGGGCTGACCAGAAAGGATGGGGGGATTGTTTCATTATTCATTTATATCAGCAGTGTTGAAAAACATACCCTGCTAGATCTCAGGCAAAGCAATAAAAAGGAAAAAATTTAACATGATTTAAAGCAATATGGGGAACTTCTTGCTAATCAGTTAGAAAAATGATTTAAGTAGATTGAAGTGCTGCTGTAAGTGTGCCATGTTATATCCCGCAGTCTTTTTTCCTTCAGATGTGGTTTCCCACAGCTTGAGACATTTCTCTCTGGTTGCTGTGTGAAAGCAGGAAATGGCTTTTGTTGGGGGAGTGGGAATTTGGCTTCTGCACAGAATATGCTCAAAATTGCTGAATAAACAAGGAGAAAAAGCAGGAAAAAATAATTCCTTCTTCCCATTTCAATTACGGTGGGGAGATTGCTTATATTACAAAAGGATAAAACCCCAAAACCAACATTATTTTAAGATGATTATACCCTTTTAATTCTCCTCCACTGCAGTTCTGATCCTGTTCTCTAAATACAACCATCCTGTGTGGAAAAATTGGCCTTTTTATAGCAAGTGATCGATGTTTAAGGTATTCACAAGTTCCTTTTTGCAATCTGTTCTGGAAGACACATTTCCAAACTGATCTATGTGTCTTGGATAACACACAAGGTATCATTTTTCCATTGCTAAAATTTCCATTGCAATTTTATTTCTGTTATGTCACCCATGTAAAAAAAAAAAAATTAAAAAAAAAAAAAGGAAAATCCATATTCTTGTCTCTCAGCTCAGACACTGATCACTGTCACCAATACTTTATACTTAGTTGGTAATAAATTTTTATTCTTACTTGGACATTTTACACTGAAGACTTGTTCNAAAAAAAAAGGAAAATCCATATTCTTGTCTCTCAGCTCAGACACTGAGTTATCCCAGGGCTTGGAAGTGGAACATGGTTGGAAGAGCTGTGAGGTCACTAAGCAGCACTGGGTCAGCAGCAGTGTGTAACTGAGCCATATTTACCCACTCACATCGAATTTACACTGGTGTAAATCATTAACACTCCGGCTGAGCTGTCTGAGGTGCTCGGGGGCAGCAGAGGACATTCCACCCTCAGGCTCATGGCACAGGGCTGCAGGATGACCTTCCTCCTTGTGTCCCTCACTTAAACCCTGTGCCCACATCACTGATGGGCTGGCAAGTATCACCTTTGTTGTTATAGTGATTTTTTCCCCATGTTTTCTGTGGGCCCTGTGGGAATATTTACCCTGAAATGCTGTTTAAATCCTTCTCTGGGGAGGAGCGCCCTGCCCTGCTTTCTGCACACATCCAAGGCAAGAGTGAGTTTGGTGTAATTGCAATGCACTAAAGTAGGTCTTTGTCATTTCAGTGGAATGGGATTTATTTGATAAAAGCTTTATTCTTAAGTGAGAGCTGCAAAGGAGGCTTCTCTGCTGCTTTGTAGCTCAGGCCATAAAACACGTGATGCTTATTCTGCTCTTGTGCTGAGCAGATGCCTCTGCTGAGGAAGGAGCTGCAGATGATTTTGTGGAATATTTTGAATGCAAAATATAATTTCTGTTTAAACCTCCCAACTTTGATTGTAGGTGTTTTCACAAAAACTTTTTTTTTTAAGAAAGTGCTGTCTTTCTTTCTTACAGTGTTGTTTTTAATTAGTGTTTTGATGCCTCAGAAAGATAGCAGGATAAGGAATTCAGATACCAAGGAAATTAGCTTCATCCCAGTTCAGTGGTTTCTTCTCTAAAATTATTTTAAATTGCTATGATTGAAGAAGCTGGAGTTGTATCTGTTTTTCGTTGAGCCATGTCCAGTTTTAAAGTAAAAATAAAAAAAGAAATCTCGTAACTCAGCAGGGATAACTTTTATAAAGTAAGACTAAAACTGTTCTGTGGCATTAATATTTTAGATGAAATAATCCTGTGATGAAATTATGTCTTTGTTTTGATGATCAGACTTTGCAAGTCAGAAACCTGTGAAACATGGCACCAGTGTTGCAATTGCAAGTGAACAGCACACGCTGGGATTGCCTTTTCTGGTACAGATGTGAAATGTATTCTCTACATGGGCCATGCATATCAGGGTACAGACAAAAACCAAAATTCCCTGTGAGGTGATGCACTTTTCCAGTGTAGACTCAGCAAGAGAAAGCTGGAAATTCCCACTGGTTTTGGTATAACCTGGAGCATTTTGCATCTCACTGGAGCAGATCAATACCCTCTCATTTTCCTGTGGTCGCCTTGGGAGTACCAAGCATGATTTTATTACATTTGCAAGGCTTGATGCTCATCCTGTGTGTGCACATGGGTGGCAGTGTTCCAGTGGGACAGTGGGATATGAGCTGAAGGAAAGGCTGGTGATGTGTTTCCCTCTCAACATCGCCTCCCTGTGACCCATTTTGTGGTGTGTCTCCTCACAGTGTGGGTGTGTTGGGTGTTTAATCATAGGATGGATGATCTTATTTCCCTTACAATAATGAGAGAGGGGTCACTTAACAGTTAATGGTCAGAAATGGGTTAAAGGAGCTGTTGTGTAACTGGGGTCTGGTGACTTGTAAGTGACATTTTTTTACCTCCCCCAGCTCCTGTCTCAGTTTAAGCATCAGATCCAGCACTGAGAACATTCCCCATGGGGGCAAGGGCTGCAGGGCAGATGGTTTTCTGTGGTCCCTGAGGTGTCACCTGCCCTGTCACCGGCCTCAGGAGGGCTGGGCTGATTTTATGGGCTTTGCTTTTCTTTGGGCAGAATATTTCCACAGACTCAGAGAATGGCTGGGCTTGGAAGGGATCTCTGGAGATGATCTGATCTGACCCCCAGAGAAGGCACAGAGCTGTCTGATCTCTTGGATTCTTTTGAGAAACTCTGTCTTTTCAATTATGTGTTTTATTAAAGAGAAGGGAACTATTGCTTGTGAGATTTTCACCTCTCACTCTGTATATTTCCCTTGGTTTTTAAAGCCATGAGTTTAACAGATCCGTGAGTGTTGCATTTGAAAGGCAGAGCAATTCAGACACCAAATATTTATGTGTAATTCCTAAAATCACCAGATTACCGTTGCATTCATATTGTCTGTGTAGTGCTGTGCCAATTAATTATTAAAATTTAAAATCTGTAGGGATGTTTCATATTCAAAGCATGTAGGTGAGCAGTGACATAACTAACAATCACTACGTTAAAAGAAGCTAATTATTGTGGAGTGTCACATTAGTGGAGTAGGCAAATGCTGTGCAAAAATTACAGCACAGAAAGTTGACACATCTTTGATATTATCCTGACCCAGTGCTGGGATGAGCAAAACGACCTTTTGTTGTAGCTGTAGAATATTCATGGTCCCTGTGAGTAGGCCCTTGGGTCAGCTAATGGCTGCTGGCCTGAAGTGGTAACTTGATCTCCAGGAAAGGAATTACCATTTGGGCTCTGCTGGTGATTTTGAGTTATGATCCAAAGCTCTGTTTGTAAGAGTCTGAAGGGAAAAAAAGGAAAAAAAAAAAAGAGGGAAGACTCTAGCTGTGTATTAGAGTTGTGTGGCTGCAACATGAGTGATATCACAAGATGAATTATAAGGAGATTGTTAGTTATTTAATTTTATATAAGTAGGAGCCCTCAATTATAATGTGTATTGAGCTGTCTTCTCCCATCTCTGGATTCTGCACAGCAGGGAGCTGTTTGTGCTGTTTAGAGATCTCATCCTGAGTAGATAAGGCAGAATTCAGTGGATTCAGAAGTGAACTGACCAAGATTGAACTGGATGAACCTTCCCACCCAAACTGCTTCATGGTTCCATGTATATACAGCAGTTCAGAGGCAGAGCTGAGAGTAGGATTGATCTTTGTATTGCTGAAACATCCTGTCTCGTTTTTGTTGTGGCTTATTTGTTTGTTTGTTTAAAAAAAAAAAAAAACTAGTGGGTAAATCAGTTTAACCATTGAAAGTGGCACCAGGAAATGTACAAAGGGTTTTATCGGGCTGTTTACAGGGAATGGTCTCTGACTGGAATTAATGCACTTCTCTAAGTGCCTTGTCTCTCTGGCTTTAGGGACTCTCAGCTTCAGAGTTACTGAGTGTCTCTGCAGATCCGTCAGCCTGTGTGGCTCCTGCCAGGGCAGTAAATGTGCTTAAGTAACAATCTGCCAACAGATTGACCTCAGCAGTGCGCAGCCACTCCTGCACCCTAGATTCTGATCTCCTCAGTAAACCACACCTGAATTATTCATGCAGGTTTCATGAGGATCATCTCTGAAAATGATCGATGGAGATGAGAGACTACAGAACTCATTCCTCCTTTTTATTTCCAGCTCACCTCCCAGTGGAATTTGCAAGAATGAAAGCCAAAATTAATCTTCAGTACTAAATTGAACATTTTAAGAAGTTGCCTTTCCCCCCCCCCCCACCCCCTTCCCTCCCGTTGTTTGTTCCCTTCTTGTGCTCTCTTGTTTTTTTGT
>VYZS01074888.1:1788-21975 GCA_013400695.1 Neodrepanis coruscans
ACCTTTTACTAATGCACACAGCTGCCATATCATAGCCACATATTTATATGTGTATATGCATGCCAACAGTGACAAGAAACAAGCCTGTGGACAATGTTTTGAATAGCAAGTACTGAACTTGTTGTGATATGATCTCATCCCAGTCAGTACCTTCCTCTTTGAAGGAGAAGATGCCTCAGCTATCCAGGAATAACCTCCACTATCACGGCAGCACCAGCAGCAATGTTGTATTGGCATTATCCCTCAAATATTCTGCTCAAGATTCTTTAGTCTTAGGATAGTCAGACTTCCCATGCAGAACACAATAAAAAATAATCAATTAATCAACCAATCAATCAATCAATCAATAGTGTACTGTAGGTGGAACTGGTTGGAAATTTCCGGCCATAATATCTTTCAATAGCAAAAAATAAAATTATGATAGGGAAAATTGTGCATGAAATCTATGTGACAGAAGAAAATGGGAGTATGAACTTATATACTCTAGGAAAAATTGAAACAGCTTAGGCAGAGAGAATACATTTCCAGCCTCTTCTCTCCTTTAGAAAAGAGAGATGATTTGGTTCAAGCCAGACTGTCCATTTGGCATGGTCCTGATTACAGGAGAGGTTTGGATTAGATCTGCTCTCAACCCTCTGTGCACAGGAGCTGTAACAGTCTCTCATGTGCCCTTACAGAAAATTAAGCTGGGAGAATAAGCAGGAAACTGCAGACCAGGCCACACCTTGCTGACAACAGCATTATTTCTTGGTAATGGATCATCAAAAAAGACTTACAGGAACAATTTTGGCCCTTTGGGTAGTATTTCTTGTTCATAAATTCATGCACTGTTTAGTAGGGGAAAGGTGATTGTCTTGGTGTGTATAATTCAACGTGCAGTTTTCTGATTGTCAGTTATATTTTGCTGGTTTGGATATAATTTAAATTAACGTTTTTCATCATTATATTTTTTACTAATGCTGGAAAAAGTTATATAGATAAATGTTTTATTATAAAAGCTAGCATATCAAAATTTAGGATTAGGTTTTTTGGGTTGTTTTTTTTTGTCCTAAGGGGAGCGCAGAAAACGTTTTCAGTTCCAAACTCATCTCTCTCACACACACTCTCTCCTTTGCTTGCTCTTTTTTTTTTTTTCTTTTCTTCCAAGAACAAAGTTGATAAAAGGTGCACTATCCTGTGAAACTGAAAGTAACATACATTCCATCCATTGGATTCATGCTCACTCTTTCATATATGTGCTAATATTTTGTCCAATAGAAAAAACTCTTTAGTAAAATAAGAATTGGGAATGTGTTCATTAGATAGTTTAGGTGTTACACTACCAAATTTCAAGCATCATTTCATATCTTTGATCTAGTTATAATGTAGTTTGGAAATATAGTCTGAATATAGTGAGAATGTATATAATGATGACATAGTTAGAATGGATCTAATATTCATTTGGAGATCAGTAATTTCTGCCTTAATTTTCTGAAAATGTCCATTGGGTTTTCAGTAGTTTCAAGCAGGAATCTATTGAAATAGATTTCAGCATGATGATGTTTGTATATAAGGAAATTCTAGTCATAACGAGAAGCTTCACCACTTAAGAGTGTTACAACAATATAAGATTTATTTAAAGACTAAGCTCATTCCTGTTGCTGTATTCCTTCAAAGAACACATATTATTTCTTTCTGGAACTTCAGAAGAGAGACCTCCCACCACTGAAGGAAAACCAGGAATACATGAGATATTGAAGAAAAAATTTCAAGTATCATCACCTACACTATGGAAGCTTTTTTCCTACTTTTTAACTTCTTTTCCATGACACGGTTAAAGCTGAGAACACATCATTATAATGATTCCTAGGTTGTCACTTCTGCAATTCAAACTATGAAAACAAAACTGTTTTTGTAGTTATATTTTCCCTTAATAATCAAAAGGTGGATAGAAGAGTTCCTTTCTTCTGAACCTTTAATGTTTATGGGAAAGCAAAACCATTAGGATTCTTCTCCCCATTTAGAATAGGGAACTGCTTGGCACCAAGAGCATTACACAACAATACTTTCAAGAGAAAAAAATATATTTTCAACCAGTAAAGATTTGGAACCTTAGCCACACAATTTGTACTTCATTAGACTGATCAATCATAGCAATACTGGGCCACCAATTCTGATCTTTTTTCAAGCAAACTATATTTCTCAACAGCTAATTTCTAACCTTCTCATACAGTTTAGAGAACCTAATCAACATTCACATTTGGCATGAGAGCCTATGAGCAATTAATTTTATTTTTCTGATCTGGAAGACTGGAAAGGATATCAGCTGTCCTCTGTTTTCAGCTGAATAAGTGTTTTTAACTTGTAAGTTCAGTTAGTAGGTTTAGTATAGTGACAGTAACATGTATTTGAGCAGAGGCATTTGTATTTCTCTAGTGAGTTGTGCAACTTGCTCTGCTCATGAAATTAGACTGCTATCTATGCCTGAGAGAATTTATTTCAAGTTAGTTTGATTATGTCTAGACTGAACCATAGCCGGTGAAGCATAAAATGATTTCAGAGAAAGTTTTGACTTAATAGCTTTCTGGTAAAAATATTTTCACAGTTAAGTTACTTGGCCATGAAGTAATTGCTATACTAAGAAGGAGTCCTTGTCCTAGTCATATCAGGGTTGTGAAGCCCATCACATTAATCTGGATCCTGCATACCTGTCTGACTGTGTATCAATAGAGTGAAATAGGAGAAAGCATTTTCTATGGTGACTTTTGAAAAAAATAAAAAAAAACAAGTGAGAGTTATGGGTTGTACCAGGTTAGGGAGGGGTTTTGAGGCATGAGAATGCCTGTTCAGTCTGTTTGGGCAAGAAGAATATATGGCACCAGAATAAAGGATAGATCATGTGTCTGGAATCCACAACTCAGTTTCTGAAGTCAGCTGATGCAGGTGTGAAAACTCATATTCTGTTTGATATGTATTTCTTAAATAGAAAACAAACAAACAAACAAACAAAAACTTCTATACAACATTAGTTTTTTTTGCCCTGAACATTCAAGACAATTTTATCATTTTCTTCAAAAATAGCCAGCATATCTCAGAATATGGCAATTTGTTGTTACTATGTAGTAGTTCAGACCATGGTGCCAGATGTCTGGGTAACAAAGCACAAGCCTTATGAATGTTCTAGGTGGAGAATGACAGAATCTGGCCAATAAATTTAGCTATACACAAGCCCTGTGTGTGCCACCAAGGAACTATAAACTTCTCCTCTTACAACAGGTGTTTCATCAGACACTACTGCTGTTAATATTATCCTAGAGCTAAGTTTAGAAAATCCTGTATTGAAACTGTTTCCAAGAAAAGATTCCTGAGGGAATGGGTTCACTCTCTCGGTAGTTGAAGTGTTACGTAAAGAAAACGTCACTTTATCTCAGCAGGGGAATGAAAAGTCATCAGTAACTTGATAAGTTCCACGGATGCACAAATTTTCTATAGCTCAGAAGACTCTCTCAGGTAACTTTTCAGGTTTTGAGACATATCTATTTCTTTCTACAAGAGTTAGACCTCATGGTTTTATGTACCTATATGAAAAAACCCAACCAACACAAAACTCAAAATGCGCTAAACTATGTCTGAGAACCTCAAAGTCTCAAAATTTCAATTACAATGTGCTAGTGTTTTTAAAACCCTATTACTGAGAAAACATACGACAGATGACAGTGACCAGGATTTTTTTTATACCAAAATACTTTGCAGTGTAAGCCTATGAGAATATCTCAGTGTGTCAGGAAACTCTTCTGAAGTTTTATCAGTTCCATATTTCTTTGGATGCTGATGGAAAAAACAAACAAAAATCTCTGATATTTTATACTAAATTCCAGGAAGTAGCTCAATTGTCTCATCTCGGAAGAAAGATTTTACTGTCACTTTTAAGCAATGGATTATATCTTCTGGGGAACCACCTATTTATTCTTCTCTCAATGTCAGAGATCTATAAGATCAAATTTCAAGAATTTTTTGTTAACAACAACAAACCAAGATTTAGTCATGGTTTCTGTAGTCAGCCTGTTTCTTTAGATCATCTCACCAGTCCTTGTCCTCATTTCATCAGAACAAAATCTTCTCACACAGAGAATATACTTGGTCATGGAAGTAATTAAGGGTTATTGGATATATACTTGTTCTGTTCTTGGGTAGGGGGATAAGCATGAACTCAGCTTTTGATTTCTAGGTGATTGTGAGCTTATTCTTTTCTGAAGAAATATTTCTATTGTCAAAGTATTAAAACACACAAGGAGTGTCACAGAATTGTGCCAAACAGAAGAGCAAGGTCTGCTCTTATTTGTGATTATGGTTATGCACACTAAATTTTTCTATTGCACTAGAACTGTCTAAGAAAGGAACATTATACAAACATCTCAAAGCACAGCTACACAAATGGATTAACCCACTGGATCATTCTTTTGATAAAAGAGGTAGTGTCAGAGCGCTGAATATTCTGCAGGCTGTAATAGTCATGACCAACTTTTCCTGGGACATCCTCTCTCTCCAAATGTTCCAAAAGCATCATTGCTATTCAATTCAATCTTCCAGTCCTAGTCTGTACTGCAGTTATATCTGTGCTCAGCTGTATTGCCTGCTCATACTGAGATGGTTTGGATGATCTGAACCTGACTTCTTACCTTGCCTAGGCTGGTAGTTTCTGTACTGTATATGGTACCCTCTTGCTATCACCACCTCAATTCCACTCACTCTGCTTTACTGGACCTTGCACCCCCATCCAAGCCATCACTGACTGTGCTGCCACTCTGAATCCTAACCTGCCTTCTCTCTTGAAACAATCACGTTTCTGCTGCTACCTGACCCATATCTAGCTTTGAAAAAAATTTCAGTTGGAAATTGCTGTATTTTGCTTTCCCATACATCAAACTAACACAAAAAAAAATATTTTCATAATTTAAGACTTGTTCATTTCAGGAATTCCATATGAGATTATTGCTAACCTGGTGATGTTTTATTTTAGGGTTTTCTTCTTAATATTTTAAGAATAGAATTAGAATTAGAAGTAGAGAGAATAGAATAGAATAGAATAGAATAGAATAGAATAGAATAGAATAGAATAGAATAGAATAGAATAGAATAGAATAGAATAATTCAGTTGGAAGGAACCTACGATGACTATCTTGTCTCACTGCCTGATCAACTGAGCATTAATGAAAAGCTTAAACATATTATTAAGGGCATTGTCCAAATACTTCTCAAACACTGACAGTTCTGGGGCATTGACCACCACTCTAGGTGGTCTTTTTCAGTGTTTGACCACCCCCTTGGTAAAGCAATGCTTCCTAATAATACACAGTCTGACCATCCCAAGATGTAGCTATGAGTCACTCCCACGTATGCTATCACTGGATACCAAGCAGAAAACCTCAAATTAAAAAAAAAAAATATTCATGGTGATTAAAAAGTTGTAAAGAGCTTTTCAGCATCTTTTTCACATAGTTTAGTTGTGTCCTTTGATGTAATGAAGGTTATAATGTGGTTATATGGCTCTGTACAGATTTTTCTATTTACTTTCTCAGTTAGATGCTACTGGCAAATATTTTTGTCTGAGGGTACACTCACTGTTTTCATTTCTAAAAAAACCTACTTTCTGTGGAATCTCACCCTGATCAGGTGAGCAGCAGGAAGAGATGGGGTTGGACAAGGACCTGGAAGCTGTCTTAAATCTCTTCCAACATATCTCCTCTAGGAGACGGAAGAAAATGGATGCCTCGGTAGTAAAGGGGCTGATATCGTGGGCTTGGGACAGAAATCTGATCCCTGGGGCTCAGGTGGCATTTGAGCTGACCATATGGGAGGCAGTAGGGAAGATGCTGTGGGACACTACAACATCAGGGGGAAGCTCAGCTAAAGAAGCATTGAAATTTACCACATTATGGAAAGACCTTGTGGACACTCTCCAAGAAATGAAAGCAGAGCATGAGGCGGCTGCAGCAGCCTGCGCTGCTCTCCGACCGCAGGCTTCCCAAGCCTATCCTGCTACTGCTTCTCCTGTTAGTCATATCTTTTCCACTCACCTCCAAATGCCCCCCCAGGGAGTGGTGCTTGTGGAATCCACAAGCCCTGAGCCTACTCCTGCTCATAAGCTCGGCACTCCACAAAAGGGTGGACTTGCCTGCTGTAAGAAACTAAAACAAAGCAATGAGGTGACAAAGGTGGATTTAGAAGCCGAAATGCCATGGGAAGAGAGAGTGGCTCTCTAACACAGGAGGAAGGAGCCGCAGGAGGAACAGCAGGAGGAACGAATGATTCTGTTGGCAAACTTTCTACAGACTCTGCTGCTTTGCTGCCCATGTCAGAGTCAATGAAAAGTTTGCTAAAAGAGCTGGTCAGTAACGTACAACAACAGCTGACCTTTTATAAACAAAGGAAAAGTTTTTGTGAGCAAGAACAAGCAACCCCACATCAGCAAGGAGCCACCGGAGAAACGAATGAAGCAGCAGAGGAAGAGGTGGTAGTGGCAGTGCTGGGTGAGGACCACGAGGGCAGCCATTGCTGCCCCGGCACTGAGCAGGACCATGCAGAGGAGGTGGGAGCGCCCTGGCAGCGGAGGGAACCTAGCAGCAGCTAGGTGACGGAGGAGGTGGTGGTGGCAGCGGCAGCAGCAGCAGCAGCGGGAGGAGTCAGCGCCCGGCCTCCCTCCTTCCCAGCGCACCCTGTTGCAGCCCCAACCCCTCCCTCCCACCCTCCAAGCTCCGCAGTCAAAGTCAGTAAGAAGAAATTGAACTCCAACCACAATAGGGACGATGAGATCTCAGAAAAAAAGCAACAAGAAGCTATCAAACACTTAAGGCATGCTGCAAAAACATAAAGGGGAAATGATTGGAGACTCCTCTGAGGAACAATTGGCCAAGACCTTATTTGTTCTCAACTATCTCAGACTGTCAGGCTCTCATGATGATCCACCTATACTGTTGCTTCATGCCCTTCTGCAAGATCCCAAAAAAGGGATGCAATTTGAGCAAGTTCAGGTTATGTATAAAGATCCTAGTACAAGTATGTGGAAGGGCCCAGCAGAATTGCCACTAACTGGTCGAGGCTACATATGTTTGCTTACAGATGACGGAGTCAAGTGGATACCGGCAAAGTGGGTAGAACCCTAGTTAGCCCCGAATGTTAAGTCCAGAGGCTCACCAGAGGCAGATTCACTGGTACCATCAACAGCTGGAGCCATTGTTGAAACATCTTACTCCTGACTATTCGATTCATATCAGGAACATGGAAGATATAATACAGCTGCGTGCATTTTTGCAGGACTTCATACCTGTACCTACCCTTTTGCCCGCCACAGTTGAAAAATTAGATTTAGCTTGTCGCACTTATAGTAACTCATGGATTAAGGTTAAATGTGTAAATTGTAAAAGATGAATTTGGAGAATAATTCGTAGACAGCATAATAGGCAATATTGTACTTCTTGTTTGGAGTGTAAACACTGCTTTAGCACATTAGACACATTTAACGAAGCAGCAGCCTTACAGGCCTTTATTGGCCCCAATCACTGGTGTCCTGAGCCTCCCAAACAGGATGGATGGTCATTAAGAGACATTGACTAGCTGAATGGCAATTTGCTTATGATTGTTCACTAACTGAAAATTTAGGGCAAAGAGCACTGCTTTGGCTACAATTTTATTTGCAAAAGAAGGTGTCTAGACAGGCAATTATTCGTAATAGTCAGATAATTGAGAGTGAGTGTGGGCAGGATATTGTTTTTCCAAGGAACTATCACGTTGCCAATTCAGGGTGGAAGGAAACAAAAACTTACTTGGACCGACAGTGTCGTTATCAATGGCGTGGCTCCTTGGGTGCCTGGCATTCGTGACAATGATTATACAGACATTGGCAATATATGAGGTGCACCCTCGGCCCAGTATGTGGATTACATGGGCAAACAGATCAGGTGTTACAGATTTTTGCCTGAGTATGCAATCTGCAGAAACCCCCTTTAGAACATGTTTAATTGGAATGCCCGTAAGTAACATTGATACATTGATCAATGGTACTTGGAAAAATTGGTGGAATGGAACGAACATGAACTTAATGACAAAAACAACTAATGAAACAGGGCAGATATGTATGGCCTACCTGTACTTTCCAGCACCAGGCCCACTTCAAGAATTAGACTTATTAGGAAGTGTGTCACCCTCACAATTGGGAAATGTATCATCCTACCCTAATTGTTTGACAATGGCACGTGAGCTTCAATCATTCTGAATAGGAAAACAAAAAATTAAAGCAATTGAAGGATAACATGAAGAAAATCACTCAGCACTAGCCCACTCGATGAATGGTTTATGTCTTGGGGAATAACTGAGTGACTTAAAGGATTAGCTTATTGGGGATTAACAATATTGCTTTTTATAATATTACTCATGATAATCTTGCCTTGCCTTTTACAATGCTTGCAAAGATTTCTTTAAACACCGTAAAATCTGCCTGGGTTGTGCAAAAACAAAAACGGGGAACTGTTGAGGAATTTTTGGAAAACAACGGACACCTGCACAACCCAACCTTCTGGTGAGATAATTAGTTTTGTGAGAAAGTATGCAACAAAGTATGCAGGGACCATTTGACCTTGGTGCAAGAAGAAGAAAAGTTAAACAGAAGAAGGAAAGAAGTCCAGGAGGTGCAGGTGAAATAAACCAACCACAACCTGCGGTGTGATGAAGAGTGTGTGGCCAATTGAAAGCATATAGACAGCACGTGCACAGGCTTAGCTAACCAATGATAATAATGTAAACAGCGCATGAACAGCTAGAAACTGAATAAAATAAGCTTAATGATTTTAATAAACGGCTTCACTTGATCACATAGATCATGGCGTGATGACCTTGAATCCTCCACATTGGAAAGAGTCTACTTTTCTTTGCCTGAGGCAGATAGGTTGCAGTATACAAGAAACTTGATAGTGGCAAATACACAAGAAGTATTTTAAATGAAAAAGCTCCTCCATATTCACACCACTGTGTGCACATAATTGTTAAAATATACAGGAATGTATTTTTATAATGCAAACTGTTCTCCAGTGTGGTTTTCATTCAGAGTATTAATAAAATATCTATAGAGTAACCAAGATAAGTAGTTAATAGAAGGAATGAACAGCTCCAGATTTGTATTTAGAGAAAATATAGACAGATTACAGTCTTTCTATCTTCTTTTATTTAGTTTTTTCCAAATTCTAGAGATACTGAAAATATTATGAACAATCCAAAAAATTGAAGTAAAATGGAAGAAAAGGCTGTCAGACACTCAGACACCTATACTATAGAAACTACTTTCTGCCTCTGATATAGTTTTGAGTCCTCTGAAATGTTACAGTGGATGTATTGTTGCTGAAAAAAAATTCAATTATTGCTGTCTTAAACACCTGTTATAATTCCTTATGCTTTACTATAAAACATACAATATTCTCTTTGTTCAAAGGACATATAATGACTATGATATGACTGTATTTCCCATTATATTTGAAACCTTAAATTTTCACTCAATGTATCTTATTGTGTCAAGTGTAGAAAATGGAAGCTATCTATTGAAAAAGTAACTGTTTCCATAACATGAATATGCAAATGTAGAAGTATTATAACAATTAAGCTTTCAAATTGCCTGGGTTCTAGCTACAATAATTCTACAGTCTCAACTTAGAAGAGCTCCTCAAAGACCAACTAAAAGACATCACACGTGGTATTTACTTAAAAATTTTTTCTCATAGATAGTTCTGCAATAATTTTCTCCTATCCAGGGAAGTTATCCATGATAAATTGTTTGAAAATTTTCAGGAATAACTTTCCAATTTCCAATAAAAGCATTTTATTTCAAATATATACCAATATTATTCCAAAATAATCAGCATATTCAAAGTGTTCAGTAATTACTATGGAGATAAAACTTCATATTCAGGAGAATTCTACCAGTATTTAGCTGCAGATTTTACAGCTATTACTTGTAGACAGAGTAAGCTGTTGAAAACTAATGCTTTTTGTACTTTTGTTACTCTACCAAAGAATGCCTAAAGAGCTCTAGCTTCTTCTGTAATAGATTTTGTAGATAGGCACTCTTCACTTTGGCCAAAAATTCACATTTAATGTCCTTATGTTGTGTCTATGCAGAACAGCACCCTAAGAATTAACTCTTTTTTTTTTTTTTTTAATTCAATCTCTACTGTGAGGGATATACTGTAGTCTCCTGCTCTGTCATTGAAAAAACTTTCCTTTGTAATGTTTTCAGGAGTCAATCTTGACTTTATTGCTTTGATTTGTTTGTTGCCACTACGACTGTGGCAGTACATTATGTCTTTGACAGTTTCATTTCTTCCCCTAACATTATGTGGAATCTTGTTAATGACTATGAACTCATTTAAAAAATTTTCTGTTTAATAAGTCAATTTGCAATCTTCATCACAGTATCTTTTATATAAACCCCAAATAACTGGTATAAATTCAATCCATTTTTATTCACCAGTTCACTAATGCCAGTGATGTAGAAATATCTTCTGAAATGTGTAGTGCTATCAGCTTATTACTAATAGTTATCACTATTGTTTACGTGTTGGGGAAGTCTAGATAAGGAATCTTTTTGTTCAAATTCCCCAGCCTGAGGAATTGAAATCTATTCTATACTTACATGCCCTAATTTTACATGCCAGCTACAACATATTTTAATGCAAACTCCTTTTGATGTGTAGAAAGGAATCAGAGTTTCTTAGAATTAGAAGAAGACATTACAGGAAAATATCATATACTGAGTGGGAAAAATTGGTCAGATCTAGTTCCTATTCTGACCATTTTTGCTCTTTTATATCTCTTAACATTTTCAAATTAATTAATTACATATGCATCTGAGATCACCTTAGTCTAGTCTCAATAAACTACCACATTATGAAGTCTCCTGTAACATCTCAAAGAATCATTCTTCTTTGTGGCATAATACAGTAAGATCAGCAGAACAGAACTATGTGGAAGATCATCAAGAGCAGCAGAATTTTGATAATTTTTGAATTTGGGTTATCGATCCTTTAAATGTTCTCTGTTGGTTTAATTTCCATTAAATATGAACAGAAGAGCATTAAGAAACAGCATAAAACTATTTAGGTATCCAGAGCACTCAGTTCCTTAAGTTTATAATAGAGGTCCACTGGGAGGTAACAGCAGCATACAATACTTTCTTCAAAACAAAATCTGAAACCTTCAATTTATTATTCTCATTTTTAAGATAAACTTCATAATCAAAATGTTACATGTGAAACTAGATGATTCAGATATTTTAGTACCAAAAAAAAAATTTTCTTCCTCCTTTTCTTTTTTTCTTTTAGGTGGGACACAATAATTTTTAACTTGAATTTTGAAACTGTGCCAGCAGTTTATTTAGTATTGTCTTCTTTATTGAAAGTTCATGCATGTGCGCACATAAGCATATAATCCATGAAAAAAATCTATCATACTGGTGAATTTAAAATATTGGTGGACTGGCACAGAGGTCAGTGATCAGACCTTTATTGGACTCTAAAGACAGTGACCTATGAAGACTATGACTATGGTCATAGCTGCTTTAGAGAATACAGCCTGACAGATTCATAATTCCAGTTACACATGATTATTATGAAAAGGATAGGATCAAGTTCCATTCTTAACTTCATCCTATACACAACTCAGTATTTAGTCATAACAAATTCATTTAAATCTTATGCATTATGTTCTGCACAATAAAAATCTTATGAATGTCATCACATTATTTACTACTTGTACTACATAAAATAATTGTAAATCTCAGAGAAAAAAAGTGATCTTTATTTCTACTTCAACATATATTTTGTGTTACTTTCAAAGATTAATTTTTAGCATGGTCACTTCTTACATCATTTATTTAGCATCTGACAAAAATCAGTCTATTGATTTCAATTTTTTATCTAGTTAAATGACTTCTGATTATTACGTCAACTTCCATCAACAGACTTCATCAAATCTATTTGGGTTTTCAATGGTGTCTTAAGTTAATGTCTGAGGTTTTAAATAAGGAAACTAATTAGGTTTCCATGAGAAGAAAAAAAAAAAAAAAAGGAAAAAACTTAGTTGATCCAATAATTTTCAAAAGAGAATTAATATTATCCTGAAATGATGCATCTTATTGGTAAGTCATGTTGAAACTATCCCTTAAGAAACAGGGGACACATGCCAATCAGATTTGCAAAATATTTTTGTTTAGCTGCTCAGCATTCTGTCTCTTGGGAATTCATGACAGTAACTTGGACACATCAAATGTCTAATTTTGCTCTGTGTTGCAACAAATTACTTTTTTTAAAGCTCACCAAAAGTGCTGTTTCAGGTAATGAAAATTTTTTCAATGAGTTGTCATAATACAAAAATATCTTTGCTATCTTGTGATCCTAAGTAATTTCTCTAGGGGACCCTAGAGCTTGGACAAGATGACCTCCAGTGATCTCTTCTAATCTTACCCGTTCTGTGATTCTGTGAAATTTTGTACACAGTTTGTATTGGTACATAATTAAAGAAAACAAGTGGGGTTTAATTTTATAAAATAATTGTAACTTAAGTTTGGATTTTTTGACTTCTAGGTTAATATAATAAATGAGGAAAAAAAATCATTTTTTGTCTCCCCCAAAAATAGACAATGTCAAGACAATACAAAATTGTGAGAAAGAAAGTATAAGTAACAGAGGAGAAGATAAAAATCCAACACAATCTGAAGGGAGGCACTAAAACAACTAAAAAACTTTTAAAGATTTAGAAATACTTAAGGTAATATTTCAGACATAGCTCAAAGAGATGAACATTTAAAACATGATAGTACAGGTCTAATGTTCTAAATTAGTTTGTCCATGTTCATTTTAAAAATCAATTTAAACATATCACCCTTTTTTCTTCACAATATCTAGAGAAAAAAAAATCAAGTGACATTTTCTTCTTTTTCATTATTTCTTCTGTCTATTCTTCCACAACTGTGATCTTTTTGTTTTTGTTGTTTCATTCTTTCTTCAAACAAAATGTGACTTTTTCTGTACCATTTAAAAATGACTGAACTATACATATGAACAACAATACTTCAGATCCATACTTCTATTATTTTTGACACAGAACCTAAAGGGATTGTAATTCTCTTCCAAAAGAATAATACTGATAGCTGAACTTTTTAACTCTAAAATATAGTGTGTGATGTAACAGTTTTCTGAAACAACTTAATCTTTTTAGTGTCAGTGACTATGAATATTGATCAAAAGACTTTTTGATGTCTATCAGCTTGTAGGCATATCTAGCATTCTTATACTAAATTTGATTTTCTTTGCATGGAAAAACAGATGGTTCCTTCATCAAATTTCAGGAATTAAGAGGAGGAAGCAGGGTTTGATTTCCAACATGATATGGCAATAACTCTGAATGAAATAGATTTGTTAGAGATTCTTTCTCAAAACAGGATATAATGGAAGATATAAGAGTGATAGGGCAAGTCACGTGTTAAGCAATTATTGAAAATAATAGATTAATGGGAATAAGTTTCTCCTTAGTGTTTGCCTTATGCAGCAAAATTAGCAAGCGGGAGAATCTTTCAAGCTGGAAATATGAAGCTTTCCTAGCAAAAAAGTGCAATGCCTTATCTGTGCCATAGGCCTTGTTACCTACGTGTCAACCCTGTAAAGAAGGACAAGAATGCTCAAAAAATTTGTGATCATCAAAAGAAAATACAAGAATTGTTGAGTTATCTTCTCCTGGATCTTAATACCGTGTTACATTGTAAGCAATTGAAAAGACATGCACTTTGACACCTTAGAATGAATTGCTTTCCCTGTTGGTCATACACCAATAAAACTTGAGGTCTGGCTTGTCCTTATGAATGTGATAAGTCTCAATATAATCTCCGAAATCAGGGAAAGACCACATTCAAAGTATAAAAGGATGAAAAAAAAATTAAAAATAAATAAAACCAGCATGATAATATATTCCAAATAAATTTACCTAGATTTTCCCATACAACTAACTTCGATCACAGATTTAATAAGGAAAACATATTGGCCAGCTGAAGGGTGTTAACCTTTTTTCCCTTTTACCTTGACAGATGAAAACACACTAGTCAAGAAACACTGTCCTCTAATCCCTCATGCTTGATGCTTTTACTTGCAATACCCAGTCCTTCACTATACTTTACAGTTTTTAGCTATACAGCTCATTCTTGAACTTCAGCAGATCCTTGACATAAATAATAAAAAGGAGGATACTGTCTGCACTTGTATCTGTCTTTGCAAAAATCCTTAACTAGGGTACTTCAACTCACTTTTTGGTTGTAATAAATGAGAATTATAAATGGCAAGAATTTCTAGTTTTGAAAAAGTCAACATTAAATTTGAAAAAAAAAACCCTCCAGAAATATGCACTCTCCAAAAAAGGCTGCTAGGTGCTTACCTGTGGTGAGAAAATGGCTTAAAATATCTTAATGTTAATTCCAATGACAATAAATCAAAACAAATGCAAATTAAACCAAAATAATCTTCTGAAATAATTATTCAGGTGACATGTAAAGCAGTCCTTGGAATTCCATTGGGGAAATCAGGCATATGTTTGCTCTAGGGGAAAGTAACCTATGTACTGAATATGTCATAGTTAGAGAAATTTCTCCTCTTTGATCACAGCTAACCTAGTGTCCTGGTTTTGGACAATATTACGTTTATCAATGGACAAGAGACGGATAGGGAAGGCAGCAATTTATTAAAATGTAGATATATGGGGGAATAAATGGGTGTAATTGCCCAATTATGGCCAGCAGAGGGCGCTGTGGATATCAGCCGGGACTCCCTCTGCAAGACACACACACACACACACACCCACACACACACACACACACACACACCATACCCCGGACAAAACGGCTCCACACACACCGACCACGTGTAATTTGAGAAGGGAAGAGGGAAAAGGATAGAGGTTACACCATAACCCCTGGGCAAGATGGCCCCACCCCCCACCCTCACCGTGGGGAAAGGAAAAAAACTGGCCACCCAGGGGAGGAGGACACCCCTCCCAAGAACACAGGAGAGGTCCAGAGGCCAGCACCCACAAACCCAAAGACAAAACATATCCATGGAAAAGAAGGCAGCAGTCCCTTCAGGGGCGGTGTGTCTGTGAAGAAGTCCTCCCAAAAGGGGTCCTCTCTGGCTGAGGAAGATGAAAAGCAGTGGCGACCTCAGGGAACTCCGTGGAGGAAAGACAGCAGGCAGCAAAGTCCGGGGGGGAAAATCCTCAAGGCCATGCTGAGTAGAGGCACTCCGCCTTCAGCTCCAGAGTCCGGGGGAAAGAGAGAGGGTGAGTGCTCTGTCCCGCAGATTTATAATCCCAGCCCCTTCCCAGCACACCTTGGGGGTCCCTGGGGCTGATGGGAAAAAACCCAGGCAGAGGTAACCTTGATAACCTGGCTACTCCCAGCTGGATATGGGCCCAGGAAAAGAGTTAATTTTTTTCTTTGTCTTCCCCTGCAGTTTTTAAGCCAAACCATTACACCTAGTAAAAGTATGTGTTTAACCTGCTATGTGGGACAGAATGACCAGATTTAGTGAAGTGTCAATTTGAAAGTGAGAAGAGCAATGGCTCAAACTATTTAAATAATCTATCAGAAAATCAAGTTTATATAAAAGAGACCTCTGTTGCATAAAAATGTGGATATTCAAAGGGCCAATTATATAATTATGCAGTTTTACCATGGGAATGGAAGTGATACTGTTATAAATGTACCTCCTGTTTCAGTGTCAGGACAGACACACAGGTTCCTCCATTCCTTCCAGCACAGAATTTCATTTCCTGGCAAAAAAAGTAAGGATCTCATTGAAATACTCTTCTCCAGAAAGGGTAAAGTTTTTTTGAGCTCTCTTGCAATAAAGATCTGTTTTTCTACTTATATAGTATAAATAGGAAACAGGAACATAAGCTTGTTTTTTTTTCCTTTTAGAATAGGTCAGAGAGTACAACTTTCTTTTGAGAAACAATAGAACTATACCAAACATTTTCAACTAGTTTTCCTCAGTGTGTAAGACCAATTCTTCAGAGAGAAGAAAAATAATCCTAGGTGATATTTTGATTCAAGCCTTTTAAAAATGAAGACTATAAAAACTCCAACCTTCTTTTTAATGGATATTAATTCTTAAAGCTTAAAAGTATGAACTAACCTTTAAATAACATAATCAGAAAGCTTTCTTGCAAGTGTGTTTCTTCAGAGTTGCGTCTTTTTCTAACAAATATTTTCTTCTGAGTTACTAGGGCATATTACATTGCAATAATGAATGCAGCAACACCAGACTGGAGACTGATTTGGGGTTGGAAAGGATCATTTTAGGATTTAAGAAATGCTTTAGGGAATTAGGAAGCAGGGCTGCAGGGAAGAAGAGCTAACAAAAGGAAGATGCCTGTAGAAACTAGATACTGACACTTAATAAGGTGGCATAGAGAGGAAGAGGTAGACACTACACAGGGCTTAGAGATAGCAGTTAGAGAAACACCTCAAGGTCCCTGAGTGAAAAATATGTTTTTCTGTAGTTTGGTTGCTACACAACAGCTTGGCACCTCAGTGTGAGGAATAATGAGGAAGAAGTCCAACTTCATCCCTGCCCCTTACCCAAATTCCTGGGACCACTAGGATGGGCAGGGAATGGGGAGGGACTGAGGACTGGGAAACAATCATGTAATGCAGAACGTCTACCATGGAAGAGGTTATATAATCTCGTGGAGCATGAGGCTCGGGAAGGGAATTTTGAAATGTTTCCGTATCATCCCTCCCAACACACTGAATAAACATACCTACTCAAAACTCCATTTGAATTCCGAGTTCGCTTTCCACACATCAGGACCTGTCGCTAGTGAGGTTCCACAAGGCTCCATCCGAAGCCCAGTATTTTTCAACATCTTCATAAATGACTTGGACTCAGGACTGGAAGGGATACTAAACAAGTTTGCAGATGGTACAAAACTGGGAGGAGCTCTTGACTCCCTTGAAAGCAGGGAGGACCTTCGGAGAGACCTCAACAAATTAGAGGAATGGGCAATCACCAACCATATGAAGTTCAACAAGAAAAAGTGAGGATTCTGCACCTAGGATGGAGCAACTCTGGATGTTCATACAGATTGAGGAATGAGATGCTGGAAAGCAGTACCATGGAAAGGGTCCTGGTCTATAGCAAGTTGAATATGAGTCAGCAGTGCCCTGGCAGCCAGAAGGGCCAACCATGTCCTGGAGGGCATCAGGCAAAGCATCACCAGCCGGTTGAGGGTGGGGATTGTCCTACTCTGCTAGGCACTTGTTCAGCCTCACCTTGAATATTGTGTGCAGTTTTGGGCACCACAATATAAGAAAGATATTAAGCTATTAGAGAGTGTCCAAAGGAGGGAAACAAAGTTGGCACAGGGCCTTGAGGCAAAGCAGGGCCTTGAGGCAAAGCAGGGCCTTGAGGTCACTTGGTCTGTTCAGCCTGCAGAAGACACTGAGAGGAGACCTCATTGCAGTCTACAACTGCCTCATAAGAGGAAGATGAGAATGGACAGGCACTGATCTCTTCGAGTGACAGCAATCCAGGGGAATGGCCAGAAGTTGTGTCAGGAGAGGTTTAGGTTGGATATTAGGAAATGGTTCTTTACCCAGAGGATTGCTGGGCACTGGAACAGGCTCCTGAGAGAAGTAGTCACAGCACCAAGCCTGACAGAATATAAGGGATGTTTGGATGATACTCTCAGGCACAGGGTGTGACTCTTGGGGATGATCCTGTGCTGGCCTTAAGGGTTGGACTCAGTGATCCTTATGAGTCCCTTCCAGCTAGTACATTATGTGTGATTCTGTGAAAATATTTGCTGGATTAGATTGGTGACTAATCTAATCCTAAATTGGGGCTTTGAGGATTTAATGACCTGTTCATCAGCCACTTTCATCTAATGAAATATGAAGGTCCCCACTCCATCTTACACAGGAAGTAAAAATCCCACACATTTAACTTGCTAATTGTTCATTTATAACTCCAAATTTATGTTATTTTTCTTCCCAAATGAATGACTTAGACATCAAAGATACCAACAAAGCATAAATATAGTATTGCCCTAAGAATCTTTCCTGAGGAATCTCAAATGAATTCTCAATAAATAAAAACCTGTGAGAGGTTTGAATACCTAGCTTAAAAAGAAGTATTATGTTAACTTTTTTTTTTGTATTTCAATTTCCAGGGTTTATCCTTTACTTAGTTTCCAACAGACAAGAGCAAATTTTATTTTTGGAACTCATGGTGTGAAATTCATCCACGTTTAGTAAGCAGAAATTTCTCCATTTCATTGAGTTAAAGTTCATTTCTGGAAGCCCAGTAAGCCCAGGGAATTCACAGAATGAACAGGAAACTTCTAATAAAGGAAAAAGTCTCCATTTTTCAAGGCAGCCCTCCTCAAGCAAGACCTTCAATATAACTAAAGTTGTCTTTGGATCACAGCTTACAGGAGAGAAGGGAAGGTAATTAAAATCCATCACTGCAGTGTAATCAAGTGTGCGTCACCACTGGGCAAGAGAAAAGAACTTTGAGAATCCAAGTCTGACGGCAGATGAAGGAGAAGAAAATTTAAGGGGAAAAAAAAAGAAAAAATAAAGAGTTCAAGACAGAAAAGAAGTCAGTGTAGGGAATAGAATAAAAATTGACTGGATGATAACCACTCTCAGAACTTGGTTAGAGTTTTGAGTCAGGTATGTTTATTCCGTGCGCTGGGAGAGACCATACAGAATTCAAAAGTCTCTCCATCAATCACAAGGTTTTTTAAACTTTATACCCCTTTCCATGGTAGGTGTTCCACATTACACAATGCTACATGATTTGTTCCCGGTCCAAGATCTCTCCCCACTCCCCGCCCTGACCCTCCTGCCTCAATGGTCAGACTCAGGGCAGGAATGGGGCTGAGCATCTTCCTCTTTCCTTCTCCAGCCGCAGTGTTGAGGTGTTACTTAGCAACAAGCCTGTAGAACCATGTTTTACTTAGGGACCTTGGAATGTTTTGCTAACTGCTATCTTCAAGCTACATGTATTGTCTACTTCTAATTCTCTTATTCACCCTTATCTCTAATTCTTTCACCCTGTTCCTTTGCAATTCTGCTGCCTAATTCCCTAAAGCATTCCTTAAACCCTAAAATGATCCCTTCTAACCCCAACTCAATACGCCCCTCTTTCCTTTTTTTTTTTGGCAAATTCTTTTGCTTCAGATCTGACTCACTCCTTTGGGAGATTCTTGAAAATATTCTCCACTTTCAATTTTCATCTTAATTTGTGTTTTTTCCATTTTATATATTCATATATATATGAATATATATGAATATATATGAAACTCAGAAAAGAGAAAGGAAGCAAGGCCAGAGTATATATAATGGAGGTAAAAGTATTAAGGCTGCCAAATCTTTCTTTCTCTCTGTACATACACAGTACTTCAAACCTCTCCAAAATATTTCTTTTTGTCTGATTCTAATTATCATAGTGCCGACAGTTCTTGTTTTCATCCACCTTCAGCAAGTCAACAATGTTCTCAAATACTATCAGTCTTATCACTCACAAATGTCTCTGCCAAACTAAAGAGACTTGACTATTGTTGCATCTTCATTAAGTAAATTCATTCTTATTTTACAGTTGTCCAGTTTTTCTCTGTAAGCATATGCATGGGTAAGATTATGGAAACTATGTTAATTGCCTAAGTCCAATTTAAAATACATTCATCATCTGTCAGGAAAGAGTTGGTTAGGGAGATTTTAAGAAATTCGCATAAGCATTAATGGACATTAAAATCAAATTCCCATAATCTAGCAAAACCAAAATCTGCATTTTTGACAATGTATAATGAACAAGATTTTCCCCAATATGGAAAGTTTTGTTGACCTTTACAATACAAAACCTGAAAGATTTACCCAATGTAAAATTCTCCTGACTGAATTTTACTTTGACTGGCTCTGTGCCTCTTATTCTGTTTCTCAGAGTCTTATACATAACGACTGAATTAAGACTAAAGTGTATCACTTCATTATAATTAATAAACATTTTAAAACTGCTTTTCTAAAATTTTCCTCTGAAAAACACTTCTCTACATTAAAACAGTTAACATTTGTCTTGGTTTGGACAGGAGGGGGCAATTGATGAGAGACATAATAGA